>JAURVB010010431.1:0-17203 GCA_033002965.1 Piper betle | reverse complement strand
GTTTTCAATAGAAGATGATGAGGGGAAACCAAAGCTCTAATACCAAATTTGTTGTGGAGAAGATGGATATGAAAGCATAGATTGAAAATGATTGATGAAAAATAAAATCTTATCAAATAAAAAGAGATGATCGAAGGGTCTTGCCCTTCTCTTTTTTCCACTTTCCTACTACTCTCCAAAAGTTGGTCCTTGATTACAAGATACAGAAAATGTAGGCTTAGTACATAAGTACTCCTCAAGTTCATAGTTATTATATCATATGCCATAAGTCTAATAAATTACAAATGACTTCACTTTTAATAATAATCGGAGTTCCTGCAATAGGGGAAGGGGGCGTCTATTGTCATTGTTGGTGAAGACAATGGGTGGGATGGGGGTAGCTAGGGCCGTCACCGGAATGGGTGACGATGGGGGAGGCTATGAGGCTAGAAGGTGGAAGATACGAGCCCAGTGTCTCTTTTCCACGTTGTCCAACCTCTAGTGGTCGCACATCTCGAGGTGGAAAAGTTAAGAAAATTAAGAAAATTATGTCTAAACCCAGTAAAACTGGACATTTATTCTATTCTACTATTTCTACATTTCCAACCACCTTTTCCTGCACAAGTAATGGGTCCTAAGTTATTCTCTACACTATCGAAGATAAAGACATTGTACAGGTTAAAGAAAAAAGAGAAAATATCACTTTTTCCTACGGAGTTTGCATGAATTAAAGTACGCTTCCAATTAAAATGTATAATTTTATTCATACATTTTAAGACAATTTTCTTGACAATTCTAAAATTGTCAAATAGAATTTCATTAAGGTTTTAAGGTAAAAGGCACCTTAAGACCGTTAATTATAAATAGTCTTTTCTATTGATATTTAGTCTAATTTGTCATATCATTATACTTAAACAATGAGACGATATAATGTGTTTATTTACGTCATAAATGTCTAAGAGTTATTGTATATGAGAGTTAGAGAGCTAGGAGGTGTGTAATTAATTAGTTTTTCAAAAGCATGGGCGTAAGTGATATTTTTGGTCATTCTAAGAGTGTAAGTAATTTTTACTCTCTAAACAAATTAAGGGCATTGGTTTTGATCATTACCAATGTTGGGTGGAAAATACTATATACTCATCTTCCTTCCACACGATATAAAAACAAAAAAACTCAAGGACATTTTGATCCTTCATTAATTAGGAACGTATTGGCTAGAAATTTTCTCATTATACACACCTTTAGTTTTTACCTATTCTGTTTATTTCTTTCTCAAATAAATTTTGGAGATGCCTGATGTAAAACCCCAAATCCGGTTCACGCTCGTGAACCGAACAGGCATGTTACATGCCCCAGTTAGGTTGGCTAACCTGAACCCAACTCGTGTGGATTTAATCTCGACATCTTAAGATGAAGGTACGACTCATCATACATGGATGAATGCACAAACTCCTAACATGATACTATATGGATGATATGAAAAGTAATTCATATAATAATACGATTACGATCAAAATTAATAAAAATTCTAAAATAAAATAGACAAAGTCTCCCCTAAAAGTGCAATTAGGGGCCACCCTCTCAAAATAAAATTTATAAATATATATGCATGTATCAACAATTTCATTCACACACAATCTAATATGCTGTAAACTCACTTTGAAGCTTGGGTCTCAACCCACAATGCTTCCACTATGCAATCTATTCATGTTTCACATTCTATCATCAAGTCTTAACATTTAATCATGTCACATCATCACGTCTCAAGCATTTAATCACACCATTCACCATATAATAACATCATAAACACAATATAACCACACAATCGACTGACATGTGTGCAAGCGACACCAGTGCTCCTCCATCCAAAACTGGCTCCTCCAACTCGTGATTATTACCTACATATAGTATAAAAACACGTCAGTAACAAGTGTTACTAGTCCGAAAAATAAAATAACTATAACAAGCTGGCTATGAGAGCAAACTCTCATATGAAAGAAAACATCATATACTCCACTCTAAAGGGCACCTACTAAGGAGCCATTGGGCTGCAGACCCGGTAGCATCCCGAACTAACTGATCTGTTGCTGCTCATGCCTCTCTCGGCATTTTCTTACTTCATTTTCTTGTCTCGAATCCTAAGCCCTCTCCTTACCTCCATATTTCTCCTGGCCTTGAGCACGAAGGCCGAGTACTCTCAGGTAGTCGCCTTTAGTACCCTTTAAACCACAAGTCTAGACATGCGCTGTACTAAACAGTACTCATAAACCTCCACGTTCTCCGAGTGTGAAGAACTCAAATGCGGAGTTGTTAGGATCCCTCAGGAATGGAACAGTCCGCAGCACTAATCCAGAGCCCGCTTTGACTGTCACGACATCCACTCATGGTGCGTGCAGTCAGTTTCTCCATCTCTTGTCTCACTGAAAACACGAAAACTATATATATATATATATATATATAAAAGACTGGGTAGGGATTTATATAATAGGCCTGAAGGCAACTTGTGGTGGATCTTGTTTTTGAAATCGTCTCCTAGAGGGTTATTAATCCAAAAATCTGTTCGGCTAGATGGCCCGAGTTAAGTGGGATCTGATAAAATGCTACTTAACCCATCCTGCAGGCAATAAATCAAACATACAATAGAAGAGAGTAAAAATAAAGACGAGTCCTAAACGGACCTGGTAGAAGCTCCAAGCGTGTCTTTGCGCCTAGGCAGCGAGCTCCTACTCCGTACCTACACATCAAAACTAAATACTAACGCCCACTAACTAAATGATGCATCAAACTCAATGAACTTCAATCAACAATCAAATAATCATATGTATGAAAGTAATTCTAACTAATCCTATTCATACCGATTTTACTGTGTTTTTCTAAGTTACGTCGTGGTTACTTATCATGCTCAGACTCGATCTACCTCATTAGATCACTTACTATTCATTCTCAATTAATTGCATCATGCAATTATCACTTCATCCATAGTCAAACATTTATCATGATAATTAATCAATCCTAACTTGCTATGCTAATAATCATCAAGTTTAAATAATCAAATAGGAGGTAATTATACCTCTCGTCGTAGGCGGTCCACGACTGTTAGGGTTTCACGCTCGTCTCGAAGCTCAAATTCGACGCTCGGCGCCGTCCGAAGTTGATCAGGTTTGACTGGATGAACTCGGTGGATGATCTGCCAAATTTATGCAAATCTGGTTTACTAGCAGGTTTCAGTGGTTTTCCGGCAGGTTCTCCGGCGGCAATCACCGGCGGCGTCTACTGGCTGGATATGGGTCATATTGGGTACCATTGGAATCGGCTCGGTGAGCCCGACATGTTCACGACGTCGACGTGGTCGGCCGGAGCTGGTGGCTCGCCGAAAAATGGCTAAAACAGAGGTGGCGGTGGTGGGTGGCTAGATCCGGCCGGCCTGGGCGGCGATGGCCTTCGCTCCGGTCGGGGAGGGTCGTGGGTTGGTCAAAGGTGTCGAGGCGACCACTGGATGGCGGCTACGACGGTCGCCGGTGGCGGAATCGGCGACACGAGAGCAACGCGGGCTAGGTGCTTGGCGCGGTGATCTAGTGTCGTGGAGGCCGGACGACGGCCGGGGTGCTCAGGGTGGCACGGAACCGCCACGGCGGAGCATGGCAGCGACAATTGGCAGCAGGCCGGCGTCGACGTCGGGGTGGCGACAAGCAAAAGGGGCGGCAATCAGGGTTTGGCGAAGAAGGCGTCGGGGAGGGAAAGAGAAGAGAGCTCGGTAGCAAACTCGTAAATAAGATTTGACTCGACTCCGTCTCGAGTCAAAAATAATAACTAAGTCGTCATAAATCCTAAAAAATCCATAAAATTGGGAAAAATCCCATAAAATCAAACAAATACCAAAACATCATAATGATATGCTCTATAACTATTAACCCACCCAAACTGTCCCATAACGCGTCCTAACACGGTAAACAGCCTAAAACTAATTCTACGATCCACTATATATAAATAAAAAAAATAACTGCATACTCTCATATATTCTGATAACTCATTCTTTTCTGCTGTGTTCATGACGTTATCATCATATACTTGGGTACGCGTGACCCTCATAGCTTGTACACGCGACCGGCGTTGGCTCAGTAGATGTGTTCTGAAACATACTCAACTCAAAAATAACGGTCGAACCGACCGGTTCTGAATATAAAACCTTGACTCGAATCGTGGGTTTTACAGCCATGAACATGTCAGACTGCTCAATAAATAACGGAAAATAGGCTCCTTACACGGCGCTAAGAATGGGGTTAACCCCTGCCTCCAACATTTAATAAAAAACAATCACTAGGGAACTGGCACGGTGTCGACCGCTCAACCCGCCTCACCTGCAACATCCCCCTCTCCCTCCCCATTGTCTCCTCCCCGATGAACACCGTCACTAAGGCCTTCATAGCCATCTCTGTCACCACCCTCACCAGCATCGACATCGTCCAATTCAATACCTCCCCCGCCCACCAGGCCTTGCTTGTCTGCGCCATTAAGTCCACCACTTCCCCTCCCTCCCCAACCACGTCTACGTCGCCACCGATGCCCTCGTCGCCAACTACCCCGGCACCAAGTGCATCCCCGTCGTCGCTAACTACCACGGCACCAAGTGCATCGCCGTCGTCGCCAACTACCACGGCACCAAGTGCATCCTCATCACCACCGTCGGTGACCCAACATTGATGCTTTTGGGGGTGCTGCTGGCATCGAAGGGTTGCGGGTGGGGATGGGCGTGGATGTTCTTCCAGCGTCTATATATGTTTCTACCTATATTTTAATCAAAGTTCTGTAATTTTGGAGTGTGAATTTGTCTTACATTATGGGTGCATGATTCTCTGTTTCGAATTCACGCATTATCAGATACCAACTCCATATGATTGCTTTGAATAAAACAACCCTCCCTCCATAGGATTGATCATAAGCTTGTTGAAACATAAATAATTGAAATTAAAGAAGTGATAAACATTACAAAACTTTATTAAGCACTTGGGAAAGCATGTCTATCGTATACAATTATTAAACGACATGCATTGTACATAACAAACAGAGAGCACAATCAAGTGTGAATTATCGATTATTATTCTGTAAGTTCCAATCTCAACACGAGGATCCAATCACGGATTCATAATATGATCGGTGAATCAGACATTGTTGAACCAAAATAGTGAGATCATACGAAGTATATAATTCTTTCCCTGCTTCTCAGTGGTCTTTGGGATTGACAAGCTGCGAGAACATTGCGCTGGAGCTCGAGTCTGAATCTTAACCTGTTAGGCCCAAATCTTCAATGGTAACCCTTGCACCTTGACCATCCAACATGCTCTCGCCGGCCGGCGGCTCACCATGGCTGCAACTGCCGACATCATCCACGTTCTTCTTGCCGTTCATGGTCTCTTGCAGCTGGAGTGCAAACTCGAGGTTCCACTGGATGTCCCCCATCTCCGCCATCTCGGCGAATTTCTTCAAGCATTCGGGGTTGATCTTGCCTTTCAGTTGGGGATCGACAATGTCGTGGAGTGTTCCACCGTGCTCACATGGGTCTTATCCAGGCTCGGCCCTATTTTGGAGAGGCCAAAGTCTGAGACCTTGGCCACCCAATTCTCGTCGATGAGGATGTTGGTCTTCACGTCCCTATGTATGATCGGTACTTGGCTCCGGTATGGAGGTAATGGAGTCCCCTTGCCGCTCCAATGCAGATCTCTAGCCTTTGCTTCCATGATAGAGGAGGCTTGTCGCTCTTATAGAGATGTTCTCATAGGAAGTAAATGATTGTTTTTTATTAAATGCTAGTGGAGGCCGGGGTTAACCCACTGTTGCACAAATCGGCAGCATCTCGATCCCATTTCAGAGCCGAATTGGAGCCCAACTCCGCCGATTCACCCCGATTCCGACCGAGTTAACTCCGATTCGGAATCGGGGTAAATCAGGAAGAATCGGTTTTTTGGGTAAATTATTAAAATACCCTAGGTATGATATTTATTAAATTATTTAAGCATGGGTAAAATTGGAATTTTGATTTAAAAAACTTAACGTTAACCCGTTCCCTCACTCCGCTGCCGCTCGACCGCCTTCCGCCGCCGCATTTCCGCCCTCTGCCGTGCATCCCCGACTCCGGGCTCGCCTCTGACCCGGCTGCCGACCTCTCCTCCGACCTCGCAACGTCGCTGCCGACGTGTGGCCGGACCGATTGGCCCGGCACGAATCGCCGCGGATCGGGCCGCCGACTCGGCCTCCGACCGGGCTGCCGACATCGCCTCCGCCCTCGCAACCGGGCCTCCAACGTGTGGTCGGCCGACAGTGCAGTGGCCGCGAGACTCGCCGCCGATGGCGGCGGGGGGTAAAGAGCAGGGGGTGGCATTCTCGTAATTAAAAGTTAACTCGACTCTAACTCGAGTCAAAAATAATAATTAATTCTAAATAATTTTAAAAAAATCTTAAAAAATATTTAAAAATATCATAAACTATAATACACAGAATAATATCAAAATAACATTAATACCTAATTTTAATATATTTATATTATGAATTGTCAAATTATTATATATGACCGATTAAACTAATTTGGACCGATTCAATTGAACCGATTCCTGTCCGATTTAGACCGATTCTGATTCCGATTCCGACTCTCTCAAAAACCGATTCCGATTCCGATTCCGATTTATACGACCATGGGTTAACCCATTCTTACGGCCGTTTAGGAGCCTATTTCTCATTATTTCTTATTGTGCCAAGGATAACGAAGATATCACACTTGGGACGTGTGAGTTCTTTATTTACGCGTCCCATGGCTTGTAATGTTCTGGCGTCTCCAAAATTTATTTTTCTTTCTCACGTTGATTCTCGCTAATGATACCAAGCTAAGGGGTTTGGGGTAAAATTAGTCCCATTAAATTAGTAACATTAATCAAACAAAAAATATTGTAACACTACATGCCTCAATAATAATGTGAATTTTATCAATACTTTCATTTTAGACCTTCCTACAAATAATTGTCGGGAATGTATGCACACATGAAAAAGAAGGGTAAACTAGGAAAATAGTTCTCTTCCCCATAATTTTAAAACTCTTTTTTATTTCAAAAACCGCCGATGATGACTTTATAGTGACTGCCTTAGTAATTAACTCTTTGAGCCATGTAATAAAATTATCAAAGCATATTAATTTTCTTTTAGATTAATTAAATTAATACTTGTAACTAATGTAAATTATATGTTTATTAATTTCAAGTACTAAAAGAGCAATTTTATTAATTTTAGTTAACTTTTTATTTACATAATTAAAATTTTCATATAAATGACTTCGAGTCATTTTGAAGTCAATTATGAGTGCTTGAGTTTTTAAACTATGTGTATAGTGTCCCTATGTGCCTTCCCATACATCTTTAGGAATGAATGGATGGCTTGCACATTATTGTGAGAATCGGTTTCAACCGTTTCGATTCAATTGATTCAACTAGACGAGTCAATAAAACATTTTAAAATTAAATTGTTAGAATCAGTCTTTAAATCACCCGATTCAAACTGAGTTTGACTGAATTATAAGCGATTCATAAATCATCATTTTTATTGGATTTTATATATTTTAATATATGATAATATACAATAAATATAAGAGAACTCGCTTACAATCTTTTCATTACTTATGTTTTCACTTTATCTATGATATTTAGTACTTTTGACATTTATAAAAATTGTTAAGAATACTTCATGTTATAGTCAAATATAATTTCACAAAAAGATCTACTTCAATATTATTTTTTATTTTGATTTTATTATCTTTGATAAACTAATTTTTATATAAACATATTTACAATCTTATTAAACTTACTGATTCAAAATAAGCTAGGTCACGAACCGGCTTGAACCCGTTCGATTAAAAGCTTTTAAAAATCTTATCGATTCCGATATTTACAACAATGGGCTTGCATGGTTTGACCGGCAAGTGCTTCTCCCCGGGCCAATTTAAGTTTGCCACATCTTACAAACATGAGTTGGAATGTCCTAACTTGTGATGCTGTTAGCATGGAAAAAACATGTGAATCTAGAATATATATTAGTGCTTGTTTAGCTTATGCTTGAAACAGACTTATGAGAAGGGCCTCTTTCTTCTGACCTAGGTATGCTTCTAGTTAAATGCTTGTTGCAGATTCAACCAGCTTTTCATTCCCAAGTGGTAATGCAGACTCCGATGCTGACCACTTTTTACTGGCTACCATCAACTAATCCAAGCATTGATAAGAAAAAGAAAACCTGGATAACAATAATTAATGATTATATCAATAATATTTGATAAAAAGTATTGGTAAAAATTCCTATGTGCGGATGTGGCTCATACTAGTATTTGATGTAATAATCGGGTTTTTTTATAATGGAAATTTCAGGACAAAATTTTGTTAATGAGGATAGATTAATGTAATACCCGGAATATTTTTCTTATAAGAAAATTATAGGAAAAAAGTGAAAATTTATTGGGAGCAATCGAGGATGACTTTGTTTTGTACATTAATATGATTAAATTGTGTCCATTAAAATTAAGTGGTGTTGAATATGCGTAAGAATTGTACGAGGGAATGTGCAATATATAAAATATATTATTTATGGGTTTTATATTATAGAAAATTAATATGGGGAAAGTATGATGTTATTTAGGCCCATATTAATGTATGAGATGTTTTACGTTAAGTAATTTATGTCTTAGATGTATAATTCTAATTCTGGGTTTTGTTAGAATTAGAATTGGATTATTAGAATACTTGTGAGTTGGGGGAAAACAAACCAGACATCCTTATTGTGGGATGCACGCCCAAAAATTCTAAAATTTTAGGCAGAAGAAAATAGATATTATGACATTTCTAACACAAAAAAATCACTCAAATTAGAGGTGTACAACCTTGGTTATGATTGTTTGAATCTGGTATTGTGAACAAAAAATTTATGTATGAGATTAATTAAATTTCCTACTTGAACCCTTAATGATACCAAGGGTTAAGTGAGGACGGGAGGAACTCTATAAATATCAATGCTATGATTTCATTGCAGCTTTTGCAAAGTAAGTTTTACTTCTCTACATTCTTCTCTCTCCACCTCTTCATTATCTAGATTAGTAATTGAATAGAAATAATGAAGAAAGTTAAAATTTGTCCAATCTATTACGGAGCACTCTGCGTGCTCAATCGGCTGAAGGTCATTGGCCGAACATCATGCTTGTATTTCTCTTATATTCTTTCTCTTTGAAATGTGCACCAGCGGGTTACAAATCTTGTTTTAGAGACTTTATTAAGTTAGAATCTTTAAAACTTTAGGCTTAGCAATACCTTTTAAGAGAGTTCTGACTGCTAATAAATAGTTGTATCTTTTTTTTAAAATGACACAACCACTAGCGATTTACCCTTTCATGTAAGGGGTACAATTAAGGTAATTCGAATGGAGCATATAAAGAGTGGCCGTAAGGCTGCAATTTCTAATATTAAATAGTCACGAACCTCGCGCAATGCGTGGGCTTTGTCTTTACAAATAGATTAACATTATAAGTATTAAACATATAAATAGCCAAGTTAACAATTTTTAATATAAATTTATTATTTAAAGTTAATTAAACTATTAAAATTACTAGATATAAATTAATTGATTCTTGTAGGAGAAAAATAAGTAGGAATAACTATCAAAATTTAGAACAAATTATCTAAAAAACACACTAAGGTTAATAAGAAAATCATTCATCAAACAGGTTTACAAAGCAAAAAATTAAATATCATACTTGTTTCATTAATATCTAAAGCACAATTATTCATTGCATATATAAATATTTCTAATCATGAGATGAAATAAACTCATTGTAAAAAAATGAAAATAAAAGTATCAAAAGTTAAAATATTTGAAAGAGAAAAATCTAAAAAACTAAGGTAAAAATAATAAAAAATAAAATAATGATAAAGAAAAATAAAATATTGAATAAAAAACTCTCAAAAAAATAGAAGATCAATGATATTAACAATAAAGAAGTGAATCATATAATTGTTCGGGTGCAGAATCGCTTCGTGGTCATACTTCGTGTAGATTTGAGTTGATGGTTTGTCGAGACCAAAGGCACTTTTGCCTTGCAAAGAACTTGTGCACAATAAAATAAAAATAAAATAGTGTTGTGAGTTAGGAAATACAACGGGAAGTTTTACATGGTTCCTTAAGGTTCAACATAAATCTCTAAATAAGTCTACAGAAGTTTGATAACCACGAATTTACTATTTTTCTTGATTTTTACAAGTTCTACAAAATAGTAAATTTTGTTGCATTTAATTTGATTCACCTTTAAGATTTTTGACTCCAATGCATTGGTTTGTCCTCTTCTTGTCTTCAAATGCTCAAAATCCACTAGTGAGTACAGGATGCAAAAAAATAGTGGGATAACAAGTTTCATTCGATCCAAGGACAGGAAGACCCTCAAATTATTTTCAGAGAGATAATCAATTGAATCAAACCGTTGTGGGTTGTTTCAGAATAATTAAATACTGGACCAAACCCGTTGGTGTATGCAAAAGGGATTTTTTGAGTGCTCCAAGCGTAGGCGGCATGTGATGTGTTGGCTCAATTTTGGATATCGATCAGGACACGGATTTGGCTTGGATTTGATCAGTTTGTGGGGGAGCTCTTCATGGACGCGGGTATGATAGGAAGCGGCTTAGACAATTGTAAACGAGTGCGACAAACCCAGTTACACAGGTGGTGCAATTGCATCGGTTTTTCGGACGGCTTAGATGGATGAAGATTGCCCACATTAGTAGGTATCCAATTGGTTAGTTGTTTGGTAATGGTACTTGACAGTGGGTGACTCCACCGTCCGGCGGTGGAAACTCTAGAAAGTGTTAGGATAACTGGTTTTTGCCTCTAATATATTGCTCTTTTCCGGCGACAACTAAATATGGATGTAATCTATCAAGAGTTGATTTAATATATTATTATAGGTGAGCTTATAAATCATAATTAATCATAATCAAAAAATAACTTAGGCTCATGAATTTGTACTTAAACGGGTTATTATTTGTATATTAACTACTCTAGGGCAAGATTAAATGGTAGACTAGGGGAGATAGACGTAAGCTAGGCCAATTGGTTGATTCGAAAAAGAATTTCGAAGTCATAATTGACTTTATCAAAGGTGGATAAATTGTGATATCCTTTAACATAAGCTCCACATCTAATACTTAAGATGTAAGATCCAATATATTAGTTGAATGTGCTTATAGATTTTTAATTTGATTAGCCATTTTGAAAAGATGATTTAGGTTTTCAATTTGTTCTTATACCGTGCTACATCAAACGTCACACAATTTGTCACCATGACACATTAAAGCTCTCACGGGATTTATCACATCTGGTTGTGACAAAATTATTTGTTGCAAAGATCAAGGTATCAGTATCATGCCGGACAACGAGGGAGACCACATATTGGAGATATACAAGGGATTTCTAAAATTTTTCTTATAGCACTTTAACCTTTTTTTCATGATAAAATTAGTAATAACAAATGATATAGATTAAATAGAAAAATTTAAGTTAAAACATAAATAATAACACAGATAACATATATTAAATTACTTATAGATTATTCAAATAATATATTATATTATGATATAAATGATACAAGAGATGTGCCTACACATGTTTCAAGATCATTACCATTGTGTTCATTTTATAAAGAATTTGTATAATTTACTAAATCAAAAATCATCTTGTCGAAATCTTTACAGAGTTTCTTGTTTTAGTGAGTTGTCATCGATATATTGTCAACATATTTAAAATTAAAGTAACATACATATCATCCTCTAATCTCGTGTAGGCAACTCAAAGATATGATATTTGGGAGACATATCGGAGATATATCATGATATTGCACATTGAGATAATAAACCTTGGGGAAGATATGTGTCATGTATGAGAAGTTTTTATGACAAATTAATTTGTATTTACCACGAGAAAATTGACATTTGCCACGGGATTTCTAGTGACAATTTACTATTTTTTAATTTAATTACTGAGTTAAGGCAGCGGCATCAAAAGTGGTTTGTCTATAAAAAACTTTCTATTTGTACACTAAGTTTAGATTATGTTGAGTACTGTTTGTCTAATACATCCTCAAAGATGCTTGTCAATGATGCCCCCTTAAGAGTTTGGAGAAAAATTAAGGCAATTGGATTTGACAACTAACAATGTCGGGTAGGAAATGTAAACCCAAGTTCTCTAATTTTCTACACTCCTTTTAATTTACTTGTAACTTTTATTTATTATTAGACTCAAATGGTACTTTTTAATTCATTTTAAAAAAATATTTTGGGTTTTGAAAAAGGTTACTTCCACCTCATCGAATAACCAAAAGTATCACTTATACCCCTTATTTTTTAAGAAATGATCACTTACACCCTCTATTTCTAATTATGTTACTTAGATTTTATGACCTGGTTGGACTATTACTTATAGTTCAAGTATGACGATGTGGAAAATTCAATTATATAATAAAAAAGAAAAAAACCATCATTGGCAATTATATGATAATGATCCAAATTATAATGATTTTTTTATGAAGTTTAATTTTTTAAAAAGTTGTATTCAATGTTGTAAATGTTAGATTATTAATTAATGCTATTAATAAAAATTAAAAAGTTGTATTTATTGTTGTAAATGTTAGATTATTAATTAATGCTATTAATAAAAATTAATCTTTTTATGTCGGGTACATAACGACTAATGTAGTTAATTATATAAAAAGAGTGGGCTATGTAATTACCCTCTCTTTCTCTTATAAAAAATTCATAATGTAGCAATAGAAAGTACTCCTTATGTCGAGTAGACATTGTTTAGACACGGTGTCTTGTTCACGGTGTCCAACAAGACACCGTGGAAATGTCATATCTTGTGTTACTTTCAATAACAATTATGTACATAAGTACATTGTCATTTAAAATCAAAATACTAAAATTATTTCTCCACCACATATAATTAATTAAAAAGAAGCACACATTATTAATAAATAAAAATCATACATTGTATAATACTAAAAATATAAAATCATAATTTTTATTCCTGTGGTGGGTCTGGGAGGATTTGAACCACCAAATCAATGATAATTTTCATTTAGCTTTTCCATTCTCATCATTAAAAGATTTATGGTATAAATAAAATAAGTACAAATAGCATATCATCATCTCATAAAAACCATCCATTAAACACACAGGAAATATCGATAATTGGTGCAAAAACAATTAAGCTCCAGTCAACAATCAAAGTTTCTTCTAGTCTAAAAAAATAGAGTACTAGTTAATTCAATTTTAGACCAAAGCTCCCCGTGAAATGCTATAAGCAAAACAACGGTATAGATTTCCTTTGTGCCCACTCCAAGAAACAATTACATGCTCCAAAGTGCATTCAAAGCCAGTTCAAACCATTATGATTCATCCTTATTTCAAAAAAAAAAAGACTATCATCTATAGATATAACTAAAAACATTGAAATTGTTTCTCAAATCCAATCAAGGATTACAAATAGAAAAATGTGAAGATGATGCAACCAATTTATTAAGATAAATTGTTTTGTCAATTTGACCTGAATACATCATTCTATAAAATGGGAAGAAGGAAATAAAGTGGAAGAAGGGAAAACAACGAAGGTAGAAAGAGAGAGGAGGAAGGGAGAGATGGGGAAAGATAGTGAGTTGTATTGCTGCCACCGGTGCAAGGTGATGGGTGGAGGAAGAAAGGTTGAGAGGAGAAGAGAAGGTAAGAGAGGGGGAGGTAGAGAAGGGGATGACTGTTGGGGAGAAGATGGATGGGAAGAACATAGATTGAAAATGATTGATAAAAATAACATTTTATCAAATAGAAAGGGGATGACCAAAAGGTCTTTCCCTTCTTTTTTCTCTCACTTTCCTACTACTCTCCAAAAGTCTCGATTACAAGATAGAGAAAAGGTTGGTTTAGTACATAAGTACCCATCAAGTTTAAAATTATTTCATCATATGCCATACACCCAAGAAATTATAAATTATATCACTTTCTAACTCCATCTCTTAATTTGTAATTTTTATCATCTTTCTAAAAATTCAAACTTGTCTTGAGTGAGGGTTTTTGTAAACACATCAGCCATTTGTTCGTTAGTGTTGATGAGTTTTAACTCAATTTTTCCTTTAACAAGATCTCTAATAAAGTGATGTCTCAACTTAATATACTTTGACCTAACATGAAAAATATGATTTTTACTTATAGCAATAGCAGACATGTTGTAACACCCCGTTTCGGCTCACCCGTGAACCGACCCGGAAATGTCACCGGCGACCGAACCGTTCGCTAATCTACTGGGTTCGGTTAAGCCGACCCGGATCTGCCCTCGGTGTCTCAAGATGGAGATGCAAACATGAAATGCATGGATGGGATGCGTGGGTTCTAACGTAGTCCTACATGCATGCTATGATGTGCAAGCAAAGCAAAACAATGCGACGGCAAAAAGTTTTTAATTAAAATTATCCACAACAAGGTATATAAATATTTTATCAAAATACGATAAAACATAATAATCTACCGTAGCATTCATCATTATCTCTTTCGTTTCAATTGAACCGAGCCTGAACTCCAAACTCACTACTCATTCACATTTATCTGTTCATTTCATATCAAGTAATTTATTCTAAGCAAACACATCATAATTATCATTCACGTAGCATTAACACAACCATCAATATACGTTACACGCGGCAGGTACATGTGTGCGCGGTTCCGTGCTGCTCCTCCGCAGTCCCGACAGCTTTCATCGCTCGCATTCCTCACCTACATATATATAGAAAAACCGTCAGTAACGAGTGTTACCGGCCCGGAAAATAACTAATATCAATCTGGCACAGGAGAGCAAACTCTCCTGTTGAATCAAAACCATATACTTCCTCAAGAACTCTCATCAGGGCACATACGGGAGCCGTCGCCCTCGGGTCGACAGCGTCCCCCTATCTTTCACATTCTCATGCCTCGGCCATTTCTCTATTGCTTCTCGCGTCAAATCTCATTCCTTTCCGCCCTCTGCACCTTCCATATTACTCCTGGCCTTGAGCACGAAGGCCGAGTACTCTCGGGCAGTCGCCTTCAGTACCCTTTGAAACCACAAGTCTAGACATGCGCTGCAATGCAGTACCCGTGAACCTCCACACTTCTCCGGGTTTGAGGAACTCAAAGGTGGAGTTGTCAGGATCCCTCGGGAATGAAACGGCTTGTACACCATTCCAGAGCCCACTATCGACCCACACGTGCCCGCTCGCGTAGCACGGTAGTCGGATTTCCCTCATTCAATCTCTCACAAAAACACGAAAACTATACATATATATAGGTCTGGGTTGGGATTTATACAATAGGCCCGAAGGCAACGTGAGCTGGATCTGAAGTTCGAAAACAAACTCGAGGGATCTCATCCTCGAGGGTTATTAATCCGAAAAAGAACTGTTGGCTAAATGGCCCGAGTTAAGTGGGATCCGATAAAACGCCACTTAACTCGTCCTGCACATGATAAATCAAATACACAATGGAATAGCGTAAAATAGAGAACGAGTCCTAAACGGACCTGGTAGAAGCTCCAAACGGGTCCACGCGCCTAGGCGGCGAGCTCCTACACCGTACCTACACAATCAAGCTAAAAACTAACGCCCGCATGATGAATCACACATCCTATAGCATGCACACACAATCAACACAATCACGCATCAATCAACACACATCAACCTATATCAATTCTAGCAAGTCTACTTAGGCTAGTTTGATTAGATCATGATTATTACTTAATAACCCTAATTAGTTTCATAACTTCTATTTTTAACACCACACAATTCCACAAATTTCATATTTTATTCTAAATCAAATCTACATTTATATATATTATTACTAACACACAATTCACCAATCCTAGCATGCAATTCTAATAATCAATACTTTCAATTAATTAAGTTAAAATAAATTATACCTCGCGTCGTCGAAAATCGGCGACGGCTAGGGTTTCCGTTTCGCGGCTCGAAACTCGAATTCGGCACCTAGCGGCGTCCGAAGTCCGATCAGATTGGACCGGGTGCGTTCGGCGGATGATCCGGCGAATTTCCCACGAATCCAATTTTCCGGCGGTTCCGGCGGTTTTCCGGCGAGTGTCGGCGGTTTTCCGGCGGATTCCGACGGTTTTCCGGCGATGATTCGGGACGGGGCAATCAGGGGGTCTATCGGCACCAGCTCGACGAGCTCGGTCCGATGGTGGTGTCAAACAGGGTAACCGAGGCGGCGATGGCCGTCGGCGGCGGCGTCGAAAGTGGGTGGCGGCGGCGGCGTTCTCCGATCGGGGCTCCGGCCGGCCTCGACGGCGGTCGGGATGGATGGGGGAAACGTCGGCAACGGCGAGGGGGTGCTCGTCAGGGTCACACCGGCGGCGGAGCGGCCCGGACGGCGGCGGAATCCGGCCCGAAGTGGCGGCGGCCGAGGTGGTTTCGTGGGGCGATTCCGGCGTCGTGGCGGCGAGACGGTGGCCGGGGTGGGTCGTGGCGGCACGGCGACGGCACGACGGGGCGGGGCGGCGTCGATCGGCGGCCAGCGCGGCGTCGGCGGCGGCGGCGGCGGCAGCGACGAGCACGAGGGGCGGCGGGGGTTTGGGTGAAAAAGGTCGGGAGGGTGAAGAAAATGCTGTAGTGGCAGTTTCATAATTAAGTATTGACTCGATTCCTACTCGAGTCAAAATAATAACTAGTTCGTAATAAATTCTAAAAAAATCTAGAAAAATATGGAAAAATCACATAAAATAAAACAAACACAACAACATCCAAATGGCATGCTCTATAACTAATAACCCACCCGAATATAATCCAACGCGTCCTAACGCGTTATTCGGCCTAAAACTATTTCTTCGATCAAACATATAAAAAGAAAAAAATACTGCATACTTTCATATATTCTGATAACTCATTTCTCACCATCTTCTCGACGTTATCATCATATATTCAGGTACACCTGACTCTCATCGCTCATAACTCACGGCTGGTCTCGACTCAGCACGCGGTTCATGAAACTGACTCGACTCGAACCAACGGTCGAACCGACTGGTTCGGTAACGTAAAACCCTGACTCGAGTCACGGGTTTTACATGTAAAGACTGCGTTTCTAAATGGTGACATTGATGAAACAATTTATATGGTGCAACCAGA
>JAURVB010010430.1:0-10505 GCA_033002965.1 Piper betle | reverse complement strand
TTCTTGGCCGATTCAGACCGATTCCGATTCCGATTCCGACTCCCTGGAAAACCGATTCCGATTCCGATTCCGATTCATGCAACCATGGTCTTGATTAATTTGGAGTAATGGGAGTCATGGGATGGTAAAGGACTCACCCATGCAAGTGTAACTTCTTTAATTTGTGATAATCCTAGTAAATTCACCCTTTGTTTTTATAAATAGGGCAGCTCATATTTAATTTCTCCTGGGAGCTTAAAGTTTTATAAAAAGTCACATTAAAAAACTAGGCTTAAGATTAAGAAAACTTAAAAAATATGTATGTCAATTTTTTGTGTAAGTTTAATTTCGGGCTTGGTTAAATTACTAATTTTGGTTGGATTGATTGGGTTGGGTGACTAAACATGTATTTGGTCGACTAGTCATTTCTGACTCAACTTGCATCTATTGAATACTTGGTTTTCTTGACTTAGTTGGTTCATGTAGTTAGCCATCGAGTGTGCACGAAAAGCTAGTTAGTTTCAATTTCAACTCGTGTCAATCAAGTCAATAATTTTGTAGACTCAGTTGAGTTATTTTTCCAAGCTTTTTAAGATCATATGCTTACATCAACGTCAAATTTTACTATGTTCATTTTCCCAAGCTTTTATTGTGAGAGAGATTATATTGTGCTCATTTCTAAGCTTTTATTGTGAGCGATTTAGGAGAGAATTTATTTTAAAAAAAGATTGATCGTTGCTATTTTTGTGCTCCTTGAATATTCTTTTTAAATAAAGATTTAATTTGTGCTAATTGCTATATTTTTTAGTAGTTGATATTTAATCATGGTATCTTTAAGAGACAAAGTCTCTTTGGTGTGTCCCCAAACTCTGGTCTTGCATTGCATACCCTACGAACAAGTGAAGCAACAACCTCTTTTCCTTTTTACACACATTTTTCTCAAGTTTGTGTAAAATACCATTTACGGGCTACAATTTTTGCACACACAATTTCTTTTAGATTTTAAATTTAGATAGAATTATACTCTAAGCTTTTTTCCTAACAATGAATAAATAAATATAAATCCATGTTTATTTAGAAATCTTAGATTAAATATAAGAATAATAAATTAAGTGTATATTATTACGTAATAAACTTTAGTTTAAGTATTCTAATTATAAATATATAAATAGAATTCACTAATTCTGTTAGGATTCCTAATTTGGTTAGTATACTACTCTAAAATTTTGTAATGATAAATAATAGTAATGGATTTTTAATTACATTTTAATTGATACTTATAAATTTTTTCTAATGTGGACAAGAATCAACGAAAAGGCAATGAATTAGGTTGAAACATGATGAGAGTGAAAAAAAAACTCAACGCTTCATTGACGTTTTATAATGTTTTGTGAATATTGCCTTTCTCATTTTATATTCTATTAATATTTAACCAATCACCTTTTTTCCATGATAATTATAATTTTATATTTTTTAACACAAATACTTAAAACAAGCTACTAAAAAGACTCATAATCCAAATTTCAACAGTATACAATTTTTCATTTTTTATTACTTTAATCAAAATTTTCATATCATAAATCTCTGTATTTTAATTATTTTGTGAACTATTAGTTTGATTCATAATTAATGGCTATTTCAAATAACTAATTTTTTCTTTTTAAAAGGAATGCAACACTTTACTCAACTCATACCCTCATCTAATCTAATACCTAACTATAATAGAGGAGAATTTTTTTCCCAAATGAGTCTGAAGGGGTTCTTTTCTGTCATTGTTTCTAAGCAGACGTAACTCTTTATAAAAGGACATTCCTACATGACATATTTCATTCTAAAAGGATATAGGTATTCTTATGGGATGTGCCTCATTATTAAAGGGTGCAGTCTTCATATTAACATTTTTAAGTTAAATGGTTCTATCTAGAGGGTTGCACATTTTTTCCATCTAAAAATTTCCTTATAAATTCTGGTCTGTTTAATAAAAAGATTTCCTATAAATACTATTTTTTAAAAAAATATTTGTTCATATTGAAGTTTTTAACAAAACTCTTCTTTTATTTTTTGTGTATTTTTTATTAACCTATTTTTATTTAAACATGTGATAATATTTTTTATTTTATTATTATTATTTTTATATTATTTTATGTAAAACCTCAGTTTCGGTTTAGGGTTTTACCCACTTGTAGGTTATCTGGTTTGAGCAAGTCTCGAGTCGGTTCAAGCGAGTTCAGGCCAGGCCAAATTTAACAATATGAGTATGAGGCCTAGATGGCCATATAAGAATGTTATAGTGGCTTAGTATGCTCGACATGTATATATGATAGATACAACGGAACACGAGTTTTTAGTATATACACGAGGCATGCATATGATTTTTTATGACTCTAGGCCCAGTCACTGGCCGGACTTCTGCCGATTGCCACCACCATCATGTTCCTCGTCACATGGACCGTCGATCCCAACCAGCGGTCACCCCAGCCATGCTACCGTCGGTGTTTTCCAACGATGGGCATCGCCTGCACTCCATTCGGCCCTTTTGTCTGTGACCGCATCCATCATCCACGTTTGCATCCACTTGGTCGAGCCCGAGTCCACCAATCCGAGCTGTGTCCATGTCCATTAGTCCAAACCAGCCTAGGCAACCCAACCTAGCAGTCTGGCTCATCTCGATTCAGTTTGATTCAGTCATTTTTGGACCATTTTCGTTCGTTCTTGTACCGTTTTTGGTAATTCGAGAACCCCTATATTTGTTTAGATACATATTCACATTGTTTAGCATGTTTGGATGTTATGAATATTTTCTTTATTTTTTAATTATATTAATTATTTATTTATTTATTCATGATTATTCATTATTATTATTTATATATTTGTTGACTATGATGAATGATTATGTGACTAATTATTGTTATTGATAATGTTTTTATTCATAGATATTATTTTTGTTCATGCTTATCTTATTTTATTTAATTAATTGATTAATGATTAATTATTTCTTACTCGTGTTATTATGTATACGTATTTAATCGTATGTTTGTATATTTAATATTCATATTAATATTCTTCATGATTAATTGATATTATTTATTTATTTATCTATCTGTCTATCTATTGATTTAATTGTTTGTTTGTTTAATTATTCATATGTTTATTAACACGAGTATATATGATATTTACTCGTGTTTAGCCGTGTATTTATATAGTATAAATATATTATTATTTTATAATAAGACTATTATATATATTCATATATTGATTATTTACCTAATTATATATGAGTGTATTTATTTATTTATTTATTTATTTGTTATTTATTATTATTATTATATCTCGATTTGTGTGCTATATGTTTAGTTGTAGGCTTATTAGCACTGTTTTCTTTATTAGGATATATTGATGATATGAGTATATACCAAGAGCATGTATCATATAGAGATGTTAGTATTTTAGTTACTAATGGGTTTCAATGTAGCTTACAGAGTCTGAGCTTGCCGTAGATGTGTCGATGTGCTTGGAGCTTGGACCACATGTTCATATGACCCTCCCTCTCTGTTTGACTCACTGCGTATCGAGTTTAATCACGTTTCATACGTAGGACGACATCGGAGGCATTTTATTGCATCCATCTGATGTTGGGCCATTTAGGTGTGTTTTCTATGTTTGATCCCTTGTTGGTTTTCGAACTGAAGCTCTAGAAATATATGATATAAGCATCTTCCCTAAACCTATTATATAAGTACGCAAATTTTTTTGGATTTCAGGAATAAGAGAATGAGTGGTACAGAGATATGTATGGACCACACTAGTACTCCTTCAATCCCTGAGGTAGTGCGGTGTATGAGGGTACTGTGTAACACAACGCATTTTTGAAATTTGTGGCACTAACTTAACCATTCCTTTCACCATTTGAGTACCGCAAGGGGTGTAATTTGGAGGATGTGAAGGTGTAAGTGTTGTATGTATGAATATGAATATTAGTCATGCATGCGAGCCTACATTTGTTTAAGTATGTTTGCTTACGTCCCAGTGTGAGACAATTCTAAGTTTCATAAGTTTTGTGGGTAATGGAATACCTATTTGCCAGTTTATATTAGTTATTTTTAGGACCAGTAACATTCGTTACTGACGTTTTTGTATAATATATGTAGGACTTGTAAATCATGAGTCGATTTTGGTGGCATAACAGATAAATGCTACACACACTTGAGCTAACCACATTTATTTCTTTTCTTACTTTTACTTATATTTATCGTGTTTTGACATGTATTTAACAATGCATTCCATTCTCATGACACTAAGAAGGTTGTTTCGATCTATTATATCGATCGGGTCTTATCGACCAATAACTTTAAAACATGACTCGACTCGTTCGTAACATTTCTAATACGGTTCTTAGATGAACCAAAATCGGGGTGTTACGAGTTGGTATTAGAGTTGTGTCTTGGTCGATTGAGATTGAATACTTTTGTTTTGAGCCAAGTCTGTGGAGTTGTCCTTAGCCAAGGAGACATGTATTTTCTTTGGTTTTTCTTACGATTTTAGATGGTGTGGTCACTAAGACCTGAGCAGTGCATGCTTAGGTTTTTGCAATTATAGAGGACTTATGAGATGGATATGAGATCATGGTTTAGTAGATACCAGCAAGGATCTCACTAGAATGTCATGATAAGCTTAGAGACACGCCTTTCCTTTTATCGTAGAAGAGATTTGAACTACTTAGAGTGTTCACATATTCGATTAGCTGAAGGTGAGACGAATAATGACTAGGAGTATTTGGAACACCGGGACATTGCAACACTTGTCCATCTTTTGTATGACACCACATTAGTCCTTCCTTAGAATATAGTGTACATCGCAAGACGGAGTTATAAAAGATGACATGAGTTGGAAACTTGGAGAATGGACACATTCACGTAGTTATGTGACATGTGAGCATGGACCATCGAGTGCCTTAAACAAATCCACTAGGCATAGTCCGAGGTCAACATTGGGGAACATAGACCTTCAAACAGATTCTTGTGGATGGAGGGTATGACTATGCTAGCAGATTTACTTAAGCACTTGAAACACTTGGAGCACAGATGAGAGTTTGGGCAGATAACTTGAATAGACCACTTCGAGGAGATAGCAGTGGATGTGGATGAGTAGCAAGGTGGATCTACAATCCCATGGACACTTCACCTCCTCCCCCTCTTCCACTAGTGTATGTTTGTCTTAATAGTATTATCGGCCACTCTTCAATAGATAAAGGCTTGAAAACATTGAGAATGATGAGTGTGTGATCCCTCAATTTAATCCCACATCTAACACCTACCGGGCAAAGTTCCTATTTATAAGTAGGAATGGACTATAGATCTTTAACTTGGTTAACCACTTTTAAAGAAATGACATGGCCCATTACATTGCAAAATGGGCTGGGTCGGTACAAATGGTATCAGAGCAACCTGGTTCCATGTTAGATGGTGGGCTGGACTACGATCGTTGGCTAAGGCTGCCGGTCATGGGCCAAAGAACGGTGTGTGTTCAGGTTAGCAACAGAGGCTATGTGTACAAATTTCGGGTACTCAACTTAGTCCCACATCTAATACCTACCGGGCAAAGATCCTGTTTATAAGTGGCAATGGACTATACATCTTTAACTTGGTTAACCACTTTTAAAGAAATGACTTAGGCCCATTACGTTGCACTTTGGGCCGGATCGTTACAATGAGATTACCTTCAACCGCAAAATTAGATGGTTGACCACCAATCAGTCTTTATAAGAGCCAATTACCCCAAATTTCATGAGATATGTGTAGGCTCAGCATTGGATCACTATTGTACGTGTCACCACTATGATTCAGACACCCTCTGGATCATGCACACATGCTTGGATAGCCTAAGTCAAGTTAATAGTAGCTACCTATGGGAAGATAGACACATGGAGATAAACATGCCCAACACAATAATGGATTCACAACGTACATTATCGAGGATCAGATCTTCAACACTTGGATAGCACAACCGCTGTTCGAGTTACACAACCATTGTCCAAGTAGCACAATTGCCGTCCGTGATACATAACTATCATCCAAGTTGTACAACCACTGTCTAAATTGCCCAACCACCGATCGGACAGGCACTACTGTAGTCCGTGATGCACAACCACCGTCCGTATATTGCTCTAGCATTGACCGAGTGGAGAAGCTTTTGTGGAAGTAAGGGCCAAGTAGTTACCTTACCTTACTGGAGGATAACTAATTGAGGATGTTCTTAGCTTTGCACAGAGATTACATGTCACAACATTGAGAGTAGAGTTGGGTTAGAGATTGAGGACAAGATATAGTTACGATAACATCAACCACTCAGAGGAAAAGTGTAATGGAATTATTTGAATGTGATGGCACATGATTGACTTTAGTAGCTATCTTGCATACCATCGCCTTGACTTGACATCCTTTAGGCCAGATGTGTATTGCAAGATAGTGTTAGTGACAATCTTATATGGATGAGAACAAGGCAGTGTGATCTCCAGATGGGATTGTCATAGTGGTCAGATTGTTTAGTCAGCATGATAGTAGATGTATGAGTTATAGATAGGGTATACTTCTCAGATGATTATGCAGATAGTTAGACATGCAGTTTGACTTTAGCCAACGAGAGCAGTTTGACTTGTATTAAAATTTTGGCATAGATGATGGGTTCAGTGAGGGACTATCCTTTAGGGAGACTGTGTTTTCCTTGTACTTCACCAGCACGATTAGGTCCTTACCATGAGACATAGGCTTGAGCCTTTGCCCCGAGTATAGGAGGTACCTTCGTGATACTGTTTAGGACTTACAATGTAGGTAGCCGATGACAGACTAGTCTGAAGGAGACAACTTTACTCAAGCTTGAGAGCGGAGCAGACAGGGACTTCAACCATACTATGCAAATTAGGTAGAGGGACACCGCTGAATGCTCATCTTAACTGACATGTTTGTTTGAGAGTCTACCATAACAGCAGTAGTCATGTGAGTCAAGACTAGTGCTACAAATTGGTATGGGACGGCAGGTCACACACAATTGAAGAGCAAACAAGACATGTGTCAAACCTCACTATGAGTTCCTGTAAACTCGAGGTGAGATAGTGGTTTTTTGGGTCATTTGAACCCCATCTGTTTAGAAGTGCGTGACTAGTACTGTGTTGAGAAACACATGCCTATTGTTAGTTGATTGAATTAGAGCCACTTATGAGCCGTCTCTTAGACCTTTCATTGATTAGTTGTTCCATAGGCTGACCACCTATAGCGGAGTCCAATTATGATGATCTTAGAGACATGTCCATAGACCTGCCCATATTTTTGAGCCACTTAGCATCCTATTTGGAGTTTTTCCATGACCCTTATGACTCAGACGGAGATCCTCACACCACTACAAATAGAGTGATGTACAAACATAGTAGGATTTTCTTAGATCAGTGCACTCTTCTAGAAAACCTGAAGTCAAATCACGTGAGGATGAAACACATACTAGTTAGAGTCTTAGAAATATGTGACTAGTTTTCCACGAGAGATCCATTCTCTTTCCACCTAACGCATAGACACCAGAGAGAGTCAACCATTTTCACTCACTCATCCATATATACTAGTCTTACTACCAGTTTACCCAGATAGTTGAGATGAGCAGATAATGGCCAACGCGCATGCCACAGACTAGATTCAAATCATACAGTTCCATGTAGAGTATATCTTCATACTCCTTGAGACACGTTGTATCACAGAGAGTCCCTTCAGGAGCAGTTAGTGGTTGTATAGTAGTTATGAGAGTCATAGCATGCAATAGAGTCATAGTAGTTGTCCTTATTCCATTATGGAATAGAGTGAGATATTTGATTTAGAACCGAGTTAGCTAGAATTGGTGAGCAGTCTTGTTGCTCTTAGAGGGACACCTGAGTGTTTGACATAGACTAGTGACATGGAGCCATACAACTCATTAGCATTTACTTTTATTTGGTACTAGAGTCCAGCATATGCTAGTAGGACCTATAGGACACCCTAGTATTGCCGCAAGATCTGGAGCAGAGTGCCTTGAGGGTACACGTACTTAACCTATCACATTGATGAGGATTAGGGAGACATGGGTAGATGTTAGTTTGCATACCTCACACCGACATAATTTTTTTGGATGTAGCCTAGACTAGTACCTTGCAGTACTCTAGAGTGCCTGCTCGACTAACCTGTAGGCGCTTAGGGGTGAGTTTAGGTTTTTCCCGCCGAGGTCATTACATTTCAATCCCCATAGTTTGTAGTGACTCTAGGAGTTAGTTTAGCGAGATGATTCAAGTATGTATGGTCAGTCTAGTCAGATGATTCTAGCATGTATGATATGTTTCATTAGATGATTCGATCACATATAGTCAGTCCAATGAGATTATTGAGGAGCTAGTGAGCTTCATTAGAGTTTAAAGTTCTAGCATCATATTGGTCCATTTGGTCAGTGTAGCTAGCTTTCAAAGGAGAACCACCAGTTTGCCCACGAGATAACATCTTTCGTTGAGTCCTCTGATAGCAGTTGATGTGAGAAATTCCAAGGACGGAATTTTTATAAAGGGGAGAGGTTGTAAACCCCCAGTTTTGGTTTAGGGTTTTACCCACTTGTTAATTGTCCAGTTCAGGCAAGTCTCGAATCAGTTTGAGCGAGTTCGGGCCAGACCAATTTTAAGAATATGAGTGTGGTGCCAATACGGCCATATGAGTATATTATGGTGGCTAAGTATGCCCAACATGCATATAATAGATACAACAAAGCACGAGTTATTAGTATATATACGAGGCATACATATGATTTTTTATGAGTTAGCCAGGATTTTAGGCCGTTGCAATGTTTAGTATACATTTGGGATATTCAGGGTATCTCATTTGCATGCAGCATAGGGATTTCGATTCACTAGATTGTGCCCCTGTGGGCCTATCTTGATTGAGTTTAGGGTTCGAGGCCCATTTAGCCTTCTTGTTACAATTCCCATCTATAGAGTTATTTTTAGGACTTGAGACAATTTGAACTTTGGACGGCCTCGATCCGAACTTTCTGTCCATATGTATATCGCATATACACATAGGTGAGCCCCACTAGGCCAGAGTTGTTAAATGTTCGGATCGTGCCATGTGGCAAGATCTGAGCTGTACAGTCAAGCCTAGCTCCACCCATTTATTTCCAATGATGTCCCTCGATTTTGGATGTTTTCACTTTAGCGCCACCACCACTTCGACTCACCGTCGGCGAGTCTCTGCCTTGCCTCCAGCCACCAGACTACCACCCCCATGACCACCTCACAACCGTCTTGCTATTTTGTACCCTTCACGACCACCGGTGCCACTCTAGTCGCCACCGGTGACAAAGTCCTTGAAGCCAGGTTCCTCCGCCACCATCACCACTCGAGTTGTTTAGCCACCTTTGGCCTATCTAACTACCCCGATAGCTTTCTAAAACACCCCGTTTCGGCTCACCCATGAACCGACCCGGAAATGTCACCGGCGACCGAACCGTTCGCTAATCTATTGGGTTCGGTTAAGCCGACCCGGATCTGCCCTCGGTGTTTCAAGATGGAGATGCAAACATGAAATGCATGGATGGGATGCGTGGGTTCTAACGTAGTCCTACATGCATGCTATGATGTGCAAGCAAAACAAAACCATGCAACGGCAAGAAATTTTTAATTAAAAATTATCCACAACAAGGGCATATAAATATTTTATCAAAATATGATAAAACATGATAATCTACCGTAGCATTCATCATTATCTCTTTCCTTTCAATTGAACCGAGCCTGAACTCCAAACTCACTACTCATTCACATTTATCCATTCATTTCATATCAAGCAATTTATCTAAACAAACACATCAAAATTATCATTCACGTAGCAATAACACACCGTCATTATAGATTACACGCGGCAGGTACATGTGTGCACGGTTCCGTGCTGCTCCTCCGCAGTCCCGACAGCTTTCATCCCTCGCATTTCTCACCTACATATATATAGAAAAACCGTCAATAACGAGTGTTACCGGCCCAGAAAATAACTAATATCAATCTGGCACTGGAGAGCAAACTCTCCTGTTGAATGAAAACCATATACTTCCTCAAGAACTCTCATCAGGGCACATACGGGAGCCATCGCCCTCGGGTCGATAGCGTCCCCTATCTTTCACATTCTCATACCTCGGCCATTTCTCTATCGCTTCTCGCATCAAATCTCATTCCTTTCCGCCCTCTGCACCTTCCATATTACTCCTAGCCTTGAGCACGAAGGCCGAGTACTCTCAGGCAGTCGCCTTCAGTACCCTTTGAAACCACAAGTCTAGACATGCACTGCAATGCAGTACCCGTGAACCTCCACACTTCTCCGGGTTTGAGGAACTCAAAGGTGGAGTTGTCAGGATCCGTCGGGAATGAAACAGCTTGTACACCATTCCAGAGCCCACTATCGACACACACGTGCCCGCTCGCGTAGCACGGTAGTCGGATTTCCCTCATTCAATCTCTCACAAAAATGCGAAAACTATTG
>JAURVB010010428.1:0-18865 GCA_033002965.1 Piper betle | reverse complement strand
GAACAGTGCCAAAATTAATGTTTGTCGAAAATTAAATCCCTGTAAGGATAAAATTTTCTGTTTTGTTAACTGTATTATCCCTCCAATCAGGAGTGGTCGTCAGGTCAAGACGCCACCAATCGTCCCCGATTGTGTATCTCGGAAAGGAGATACACAATAAATGGAAGGAACATCAGATTCCACCCATTTATGACAACATAGGAATTAGGATTCAACATATAATTAAAGTGTTGAAAGACAAATGCACGTATATAGCCACACAGAAAATGTTGAAAAACTCTTCAACAGGTTTCTGCAGTGTTATATACACACCACAACAATATGGTAACGACAGTAATGTCAGAAAACCATATAGACTGAAGGCTAAACCAAAAGGAAGCCCACAAAGACATACTATATTAAGAAGTCCAAGGCTAGGAAGCCCACTCTTAATAAAGACAAACATGTCAGAAAATATAAGCCCACAAAGGCTTATACAAAAACACTTACATGCTATGCCTGTAATGAACCCGGACATTTATCATCTCACTGTCCGAAGAGGCAAAACATGTATGATAAAAGGGCCATGGTTGTTAACAACACCAACATGGACCTAATAGAAATCAGTTCGGATGTTTCCGACACTTCTTCTATCTATTCCCTAGAAGAAATTATCGGAATCAACGAAACTGAAAACAATGAAGTAGACTACAGTCTCATAAACAATCTCAACAGTTATAACAACGATTACAACTTCACTGAGAAATATGGATTATCGGAAAATCCAGCACAAAACATTATGGGATCATTAGATGAAATTGAATATCTAATGGAAACCAACATGATGTTTACCTTAGCCAAAACAGAAATAAAAACAGATTGTAAGAATCATCATTGGCTACATGGGACTGGAAATAAAACAAAGCCCTGCTCATGGTGCGGATACTTACCGGACCTAAACAGAAGAGCAAAATGCAGTCAATGCCAACATGAAATTTGCATTGTTTGCATCAAAACACAGTTTGGAATTACTATTGAAGTAAAAGATACTCCAATAGGAAATTCACAACAACAAAACCTACAAATTTCTAGAATTAGAAATTTGGAAACAAGATTAAATACCTTAGAAATAAGGATTGAACTACTTGAGAAACAACAGGATAAATCCTCTGATCAGATTTTATCTGACACAGAACAATTCTTGGAGGAACCAGAATCCTCATCCCAAACAAAAATGGGTTTAATACAAGGAAAATCTCCTTGTAACCACAATACAGTTGAAACTCAAGTATGGGTTAAGATAACACTGGGAGGTGTTAGTACTAGCTTAAACGCTTTTATTGACACAGGGTCAACCAGCTCCTACATAAGTACTCAAATGTACAACAAAATGTTTTCACACGTTGAAAAGCACAAGCCAACCTCTCCCGTATTGGCAACACAATTCGACGGAACAAAGGCTCCGAACGAATACTATATCAAAAACACAAAAATACAGCTTTTGAATAACTGTAACCAATATGGTACTCCTCTTACCCTCAAGAGGATGTGGTTACATGACTTGTCTACACAACACATAGACATGATATTGGGCCAAAACTATTTGGTTCATGATGAAAGATCCTGTTTCATCACCCAAGACTATTTTATCCTGGCCCATAACACCACAGTAAGCCCAGTAATATCTGAAGATATTACAAACCCAAAAATTTTATCAGAGTTACGAGCACAGCGTGCTGACTCTATAACCAACAAACGCACACCCTCGAAGAAAATTCGAATACAAGTAGGACAAGACGACCAACCCCTATTTCCTGATGAAACTGATGGTATCTCAGGAAAAACAGAAAATCCTTACACCCACATACAGCCCACTTCGGACTGCAAATGCCACATAAATATAATAAGTGAAGATTCAAGCCCTGATAAATGCTCTATGCATTTTCAGACTACAATACAGACCAATTTGAAGAAGTTTGCATGGACCTCGTCAGCCCATCAAATTTGTTCATTTGATGCAATTATATCCCTTTTCCTTCAAAACCTGGGATTTTGTTTCCAAAGTAAAGAATTTTCTTCACTTTAGGAGGTTCCTCGAGTTTCTTTCCTAATGAAAGATTCTCAAGATTCTTTGTAATGTTGTCCAAGGTTTCATTGATTTTAGCATTTGATTGAAGTCTTTCAATCTGTATGCTTAAAGCTTGAACCTTGTAATGTAAATCTGTTAACATTGCAATAATTACATTATTTTGTTGACAATTAAAAACTGTTTGTCTGGCTGCTGCATCCGGAGGGATGATGTAGCCATTATTGTGTTTTTCTGTAGCCATACTCTGAGTATAGTCTACAGCGTCTTGGTAGAATTTGTTTTGGAAGCGGATTTCGTCCGTCATCTTCTACCAATTCTTTGATTCTAAAATTAACTCCTGGATGCGAGTTATTTCTGAATCAAAATGTTTCTTGTTAAGCTCTACTTGAGCTTTTAATTGTTCTAAGAGAAGTCGAGACTGTGTCTCTGTTTCTCTTGGCTTGTTAGACTCAATTAAATTGCTGAGTCTTATAATGTCAAGCTTTAAGGGTAGATCTGTAAGATTTAACCCTCTAAAGAGCTTGTCGAGTTTGTTTTGAGTAACTTTTAGGTACTCAATATTTTCTGTCAATTGTTTAATTAGCTTATTCTTCTCTCCGATAGAATTAGCTATTGTAGTGTTTATGTTGTGGTATCTCTTGTTATAATATTCGAGAGATCTTGCTAGGTTTAATAGCAAGTCCACAACTGTGTTTTGTTGTGCGTCTGATCCATGCAGAGAATGACTATGCTTTGGATCATATGCCCAACAGTTAAGTGTGAAGTCCTCATACTTGATGGACTTTTGTCTGGGAGTGAGTTCCAGATTTAGATATTCTAAATTGTGAGAACTCATTTTTGTCTATTGTAGAATTGGCGTTGCCTATTTTTTAAGGCGATCCAATTGTACATGGAAATTTTCAGGTTTTTACCTGTAATTTCTCTGAAAATTGTTTGTTTTGTTAAGTTAAAATTTTCCTGTGGTTTACTCATATTTATTTTTCTTAATATGATATTCTTCCAGGCATAGCCTGTAAAATAACCATCTTAAGTCTAAAGATTGTTTAATTATTCTTATTTTTCCAATTTCTCTATCTTTATTTTGTAAAAATAAAGATCTTGTCTTGTTTAATTGATCCTTAGATCGTTGTGGCTCTGATACCATTTTGCGATGACAACTTAATTTCGGATGTTTTAAACTATCTGTACATGACTCAGGCGGAAACTAAGTCTGTCAGACTCTGTTCAGTGAACATTTTTGTCTTAGTTACCCTCTGGTAGAGAAGCTCTTCATATATATATATATACATATATATATATATATACATATATATATATATATATATATATATATATATATATATACGTACAAGTTTGAGCCCAATCAATTGGCTGTTCTGCCAATTATTTTAACTTTCTTTTTTTCTCATACTGTTTCTTTGCTCAGTTCCATTCTCATTGATTAAACATGAATGTTATTTTGATTAGAATTAAAAAGGCAGCACGAGTTCATGGGAATTTGTTATTCATAGGGTGTGCATCCAGAGTATTTCAGTTTATAGATATGATAATTTGGGTTCTGAATTTTGCTTAATGTTAAGTGATGGTGCTGATTATTTTTTGCTGTTTTCATTATTTACAATACTGGATTTTTCAATTACAATACGAAATCTGTTGTTTGGTGTTATGATTTGTGGAATATGCCCTTATCGTTAAGGTGATCTAATGGGGCTATTTCTGCAATCTGATGTGAATTTTCAATCTTTACATGTTTATATCCTGTTGCTGTAGTCTGGTTTCCGATTTTAATACTTACGTTCAAAAAAAAAGGCCTAAACATTGCATTATTATCTCTTGAGAAAGAGAACATGTCTGTTAGAAAGAACATTTCACAATTTTCTAGCTGAATTTGCCTGCATGCACTTTTTTGAAAAACTTTAGCATGTAGATACCAATGCTGTTGTCCTCATCAAGAGCTCTATTTCTGAGTCGTAACCTTCTAGGGAACCTTATTTAATCTTAATACAGTAATCTCAGTTGAAGCTACTTTTGAACTGCCTTGGTGGTGATTGTCTACTCTGGCACTCGTTCCCTTGTGACTGGTAAAGCTAGATTTTTGTTGTTCTCGGACTTTTTTACATATGTCACGACCTCATACTCTATGCGTCAATATTTGTCTGATGTTGTTTTCAGAATCATTTTCTTGTCTTTGACACAACCTCACTCACTTTGCATTACACACTTCTCCTTCATTACAATTTTTGAAGAGTGAAAAAAGCTTATTTATTTGCTTATCCATGGAAAGAAATAACTGTTTCATTTGGGTCAACTGCCATTTTTTTGATTTCTTGAATATGTCAAAGATTATGGGGGCCAGTTAGGGAGGATGGCTGTAAGCCCGTTAGTGGGACACACATGGGCTTGGCCATTGGTCAACTAAGTGGTAAACATCACAAGAATTGTATATAGGATGAGGATCAATGCTCACCCTTCATCCTGGTTTATTAGGATACTTAAACTTTTCACCTCTTGGTTGACTTCGTTACAAGCTTGCATTTAGTAACTTTTCATCTCTTGGTTGACTTCGTTACAAGCTTGCATTTAGTGCAAGAGTCGGTGACCGGGTACAACCACAATGGATGTGACTATGCACTTGGTAATCATTTTAATTGATCTGCTTCGCTGTTTTTTATGAACTTGGAATTGAGCTGAACTGCATCTGGAAGGTCTTAAACCCTCTTATCTTGCCCATTTTAAATGCATCCATATTTTAATGTACTGCAACCGGATGTTTTATTTTTCTATTGGTATAATTAGAGTCATGTTATGCAGTTTATCAAAAGAATTATGCAATATTTGTGTGTGTGTTTTTTAACTTTGTTGCATGATATGGACATGCTATTGGCGGACGATTCTTAATTTATGGAGCCAATGCAGTGATAGGTAGCGGTTGGTACTTGTGGATGTGGGTGATATAAGGCAGAAAGAGAAAATTAAAACTGTCTCAATGATTTTCTTTCTGGGTTGAAAGATGCACGAGCTTCATGGTAGATTGTTGGAATTACGTTCCTTGCTGAGGGAATTGTTGTCTGGTTTTTTTATGTTTCTTTGAAACCTATTTTTCTAAACAAATCTGCTAATTTTGTTTAATGAACAGTATATTGTAACATTTAGCCTCTGTTTTAATAATCTGCTAATCGAGCGTGCGTTTCTGTTAATGACAATGCTTCATTGGCAAGAAAAACTTTCTCCATCGAACTCACTGGACGTTTCAAAGTGCGGTGAGTTCGTCGAAGTAGACGACAGCCGATTGGATGCTTGAAAAATATCCACGGCTGACATTGTCGAAGCATGTTTGCATCTCTTTCCAATCCATCCGTCTTACAAATGTGTTCCCGTAGGCGATGCCGTCCACGCGCCGTCTCCTCGACCATTTGTTTTCCGGCGGCATCCGACGGCTGTCATCCGCAGCGACGAGAGCAACTCATTCATTTGTTGTGTGCACTGGAAGATTGTCTTTGTATGCCTCACTCCTTATTAAATTAGACAAAATTGTGTTCAACATTTCTTGGTTGCAACTTTGTTCTTTTAAAATATGGAAGAACAATGCGAAATAAGAAAGATTAAAACAAAAACTACAAGAAAAGAAAATAAAAAAGTAGAGGGTATGGTTTGATCATCTCTGAGAGAGCTCCACCTCCCTGCCCTTCTCATCCAAATCCCGGTACGACCCGTCCCCCATCCCCTCACCGCTGAGCAACCCACTCTGCCGCCTCCGCCGCCGCCACCTCCACCCGCCATATACAACTCCCGCGATCGCCACGGCACCCACCACCCCGACTCCGCCCACCACCCCCCAGAGCACCCCACCTCCAAACGCCAGCTCCCTCCTCTCCTTCCTCACCTTGAAGTACCCCATCTTGGTCTCGTCCCCGGTCGCCACCACCGTCCTCACCGGAAAATCAAGCTTGTAGCACATCCCCGAACCGCCGGAGAGGTTGGTGTAGATCGCCCCCCAGCACCCGCAGTCGCTCTCGCACGTCTCCTCGCACGCCTTCTCCGACGCCACCTTCTCCGACGCCAACAGCTTCTTGTACGCCAGATCCACCCCGTCCCTCCGCAGCACCGTGTAGTCCTCACCGCCGACGCCGGCACCGCCGCAGAAGTCGCCGTACTCGGGCGGCGAGCAGCCACCGCCGACGCCGGACCCGAACTGGGTCTTGCCGTTGAGGCAGGAGCAGCCGGCGTCGGCGTCGCAGAGGCCGTACGGGCCGCACTCGCTGGGGAGGCCGCAGCGCCCTTGGATGGCGGCGTAGTCGAGCGCCCAGGCGGTGGTGTTCCAGAAGTAGGCGCGGAGGTTGCCGTCTGACTCGAGCCGGAGGCGGCGGGTGGCGTTGACGGCGCGGTGGAAGGTGGAGAAGGGGATGACCTCGAGGGGGTGGCCCCGGTCTGGTATAGGCCGAGGAACCCGTCGGCATCGACGCGGGCGTAGACGGCGCCGGCGCCGGGGACGTACTGGGCCTTGGCCTGCATCGCCGTGTGCTTATAGTAGAGCTGGTCCGAGTGGGAGGCCAGGTTGAAGTGGGCGAAGAGGCCGAGGTAGGCCTCCACCGTCCGCATCGAGTAGAGCCCACCCGCCGACGCCAACCTCATCCCGCCAGTGAAGTTCTGCCCGACGAGTAGCGTGTCCGTGGGGAAGTCGAAGCTCCTCCACAGCACGGATTCTGACGGGCCGAGGAGCTGGAGGTCTCCGTCGCGGAGGCGAAGGTTGTCGGCGGCGGTGAGGTTGGTGGACCAGGAGAGGGCGGAGGAGGGGTCGGAGAGGAGGAGGTTGCCGTCAAAGGAGAGGCGGGTGCTGGGGGACCAGCGGGCGGGGTGGTCGGGGGCGGCGGTCCAGACGGGGACGGAGGAGGGGAGGTGGATGACGGCGAGGGCGAGGTGGGAGTCGCCGACTCGGAGGAAGGCGAGGGCGTAGTCGGAGGTTGGGTCGGCGAGAAGAGGTTGGGCCGTCGTCGGGGGGAGCGACAAGTCTGGAGTTGCAGAGAAGCCCCTGAGAATCTCGGTCGGAGGGGAAGCGGCATAGGCAGTGCCGGTGAGGAGGAGGAAGATGATGAGAAGGGCGGATGGGATGGAGGTTGAAGGGTGGTCGTTCATGGCGGGTTGGGGGATGGGAGGTGGATCAGCATTGTCGGGGAGAGAGAGGTGGCGCTAAGAGCAGAAGTTTATATAGGCGAGACGACATTGGACGGTGGGACTCCTTTTTCCTTTTTTTTTTACTATATATATATATATATATATATATATATATATATATATATATATATATATATATATATAGGGATTGGCTTTCCTAGAGGTGACCGCAGGAATAGTTTCTTGCGGTCGCTCTAATCTGGGCCGTCAGATCTAATCTGACAGTTTAGATCTATTTTTTAAAAAAACCTAATTTTTACCCTCCCCCTCCCATTGCCCGGCGCCGCCGCCCCTCGCCGCGCCCACGTCTACCGCGCCGCCGCCGTGGCGGCGCCCATCGCCTCGCCCACGCCCTTGCCGCGTCGCCTAGCCCAGCATCCTTCGCCCCCGCCGCGCACCATTGAAGCACCCTTCGCCGCGCCCCCGTCCATGGCGCCGCCCTCATCCATGTCGCCGCGCGGGGGCACGAGGAGACGGCGGCAAGCGACCGTGGCGGCGGGGGCGGGGTCGCGCGGCAACGCGGCGACAACGGGCCCGATGCCGCCGCCGTTCCTCCTTGCCGCGCCCACGCCCGCGGACGGCGGCGAGCGACGGTGGCGGCGAGGGCGGGGTCGCGCGGCGGCGGCGACAGCGGCGCATGGGAGGAGGGGAGGGGTTAGGGTTTTGAGGAAAAGAAATCTGGACCGTCCTTATGATCGGACGGTCCAGATTTAGGGCGACCCCAGGAAAATTTTCCTGGGGTCGCCCCAAGTTACCCAACCCCTATATATATATATATATATATATATATATATATATATATATATATATATATATATATATATTCTTAGCGGAGGATGCACTAGTTTTTTTTTGTTTTGTATGAGCCTCTACTCTACTAATAATTAAAACAAAGAATGATTATTTTTTACTAGTCCTTGTTTTGAGGATATGCATAGGCTCTACAAATTCTGTGCTTCATTTTTTCCCCTAAGATCCGTTTATGGTTAATTAATATGTAATTTACCAACGCTTGTGCATTATTAACGGTCTTATTAGAAATAGGTTCTTCCATTTCCAGACTCTAAACTATAAATGTTAAATTTTCTATAACAATATATACAATTACAAATGTCAAAACTTTTACCGCTGACTGGCCTTCTCGTTTGTTTGAGCTCTGCAATACATGCATAGAGTTCTTATTAGAAAAAGGGCAATGGACATTGGTGGAATTCTTATTAAAAAATGAATATTGATAGAAAAAAATTTTAAGGTTAAGTTTTTTTAACTTTTAATCATATGATTTTTAATGTCAAGGTTGAAAGTGAAGAAGATTAGAGGGTGATGTGAATCATATGATTGAGTATAGACATTAGATGAGCTTAAATGAACACTATTTTGTTTAAATTTTGTTAGCTGAAATTCAGTTTGGTGTTGAACAATTTGAAAAGTGATCATTATTATGTTTGGCTTTGCTAAAATTAGTTTAACTACAACACAATAAAGTACATATTTTTTTCACATGTGGACATCTACTTCATGGGATAGGATTTGTTATAGCAAATGTTACAATAAACTTGTTTTAGCAACCCTCTCATTGGTTTAAATAATTATACTAAGTGGAAGTCTGACTGCTTGTCACCCTTTATTTCCAAACTCCACTAATTGTGGTTATTTAAACCATTGAAAGAGCTGCTCCCCTGTTAAAAAATGGGATTTTGTCATTGACATTTTCAATGAGATATTTGTCGTCAATTTGTCACCAAAAAACGGTGATAAATTCAGTGGTCACCAAAAACACACCAATTGATATCAATGTAAAAATTTACCACCATTTTGTCACCAAATATCCGGTGACTAAAATTTTGACACCAAAATTTTGATGCCAAAGTAAATTTGTCACCGTCACCTAAATTTCAGTGTAAAAATATAAATCACCGAATTTAGTAACTGAAAATTTAGGTGTGCAACTTATACAATTTGCTTTCGAATTGTTATCAACATTTCGATACCAAAGTCATTTTACCACTATTTTATCACCAAAATATCAGTGTAAAATATTCAAGCTAATGAAATTAGTCACCAAAAACCTGGTTGTGCAACTTTTACAATTTACTACTGAATTGCCAACGAAATTTTGGTGACAAAATAAATTTACCACCATTTTATCACCTAATTTTTAGTGTTAAATTTTTAACGGGTGTTTGTGTGATCCCTCAACTTATCCCACATCTAATACTTACGGAGAGAAGATCTTTTTTATAAGTGAGAATGAACTATAGATCTTTAACTTGAGTTAACCATTTTAAAAAAATAATTTAGGCCCATTACGTTGTACTTTGGGTCGTGTCATTACAGGTGGTATCAGAGTGGGCTGAACTAGGGACGTTGGTTCCATGTTAGATGGTGGGCTGGACTATGGACGTTGACTAGGCTGCTTGTCACGAGCCAGAAAGATCGTGGGCTAGGGCCAGCAACGGGGCATGTATAGGAATTTCGGTAGGACTTATCTCATATCTACTGTATAGGAATTTCGGTAGGTTGTCTACTGGGAAATTCTTTATAAGTGAGAACAAACTATTTAACTTGGGTTAACCATTTTAAAGAAATGACTTAGACCGAATATTTTGGTAACTATTTAATTAGTCACCGAATAGCCGATTTTTTGGTGTTGTTTTTTTTTCAAATCAATCACCTAATTGTTACCAAATATTTCAATGACAACCTAATTAGTCATCGAATAGTCACCATTTTCACGGCACACAAATGGCCATATGTGAGCACCCTGGAGTGTTAAAAAAATTTTGGTGGCAAAATTTAGCCCCTAAATTATGTCACCAAATTTAGCTACTTTTCATTATTATTTGGTCATCAAAATTTGGTAATAATTTGTCCGTGTATTTTATCATAAAAAATTTTAGTGATAATTTGTTACCATTTTGCCACCAAATTAATTAATTGTGTAAATTTTTATCACCAAAAATTTTGGTGGCAAATTTCTATGACAATGAATTTTTGTCACAAAAAATAAGAGTGAAAATTTCGATAACAAAAGAGCATTTTCATATTTGTATGACTGCAGAAAATCCAAATCTTTGCTTACACAATGACAGCAAAAAAGGCTTATGCGAAATATTATTTATTTATTGTGAGTTTGAATTATAATTTCTTTGACAAGTTTCATTTTATCAATTAGATGGGACATTAGAAGCAGGATAAGAAGGGGAGGGGACTTCTTTATGCAATAACCGCTGTATTTAACTTGAAGCTCATGATAAAGAGATTACATAAATTATGATCAAACTTAAAGTAAAAGAGGGCATGGTATTGGAGCCAGGTAGGGGCATAGGCCGACATTTGTTTTGGGGAACTCAAGCAAAATTTCTTCGCAAACCGTAACAAGTTTCAAATTTCTTAATTTGTAGTAACCAGTTCTTAAGTAATTTCGATATAATTGTATTTGGTGGCAACTTCTGCAAGCCATACCGAGGGGTATATGTTTTAGTCCAAACTGCTTCATTTTTTTCCCATTAAGATAATGATCGTCAGACTCCTTACATATGTGTCCGTAACATGTTGATTATTGCATGGTTTTCATTTTAAAAAAAGGACGGTTTATGTAGAAACGGTGGGGGAACAACTGGTGAGTTGGGGCGGCTGTGCACGTAATGCCCATCTACTTTCAACAATAAATTTGACTAGAAACTTTGTACGGCATCATATATATGTTTTTCCTAAGATTAGTCATTCCATCTGTTTCTAACTTTTATTTTCAGAGCAAATCAAGAAAACATAAAATGGGTAAAGACTTGATTTGAACTGGCCATACTACATCTCCTCTTGGTTCTTACTACGAACTATACAGTATTGAAAATTGAGGTGAGACCTCGAAGCCTGAAGAAATTAAACGAAGCGCTCTTGGAGTCAGACGTATTAAACAGAAGTTGACTGTTTCTAAAGTAAAGAAAAAAGAGTGGGGGTTGACCGTATTGGGGGATCGATTTCGGGCCAACCATTAAAGCAATGGCATGTACGTTTGACTTTCACGCTCCATCCAACCGAAAGTGGTATGGTTTTCTCCCCATCTCAATCCACGCCGCCATACTTTTTCTGGAAAATTTATATCCATCTCATGAAAAAAATATGGCCCTCACCTATTTTCCTTTTAAGTTGATAATTTTGCTCTTATTATAAATGGGTTGATTTACATGTATATCTGCTTTCAAACATCCAATTGTTGTTACTCAAATTGTTTAATTATCAGTAATTTGAAGACAAACCACCTGTTTTGTAACCAAATGATATATTTTACAGATACTTACTATAATTAGGGCAATATATTTATTAAAAAAATAAGATAGATTTTTCTTAAGTACGTGTTGGGTATATAATGTCGTAAAAGGATGTGGATAAAAGACATGATTAATTAAAACTTTTCCACTTTCTGCACCCACCACGCCAAGGTTGCCGTCACTGCTGGCTAGCAACGCTTGTGCACTGGAAGGCAAGTTGCAGATAACTTGAATGTGAACAGTTGAGGCAACATCTATATATATATATTGATTGATAACTTCAATGTGTGGTTATTTGACATTGAGATGAAAGGAAGAACAAGTCCTCAAACGTTGGATCAAAGATCAGTTCCACTAACCATTAAATGTCGACGGACATTTATTCAATGCAGAAGTTTAGTTGGAGTGTTGCATGTACGTGTTCACTCTGGACTGCATGGGAAGTAAATTTCAATGCTTGGAATATTATAACAAGGATATATAGCAAACGAATTTATCAACCACGCCATCCAGCCATACACAAGCGAAGCGTCTTATACACAGGATTAAGCTTATATAAAATTAACTTTCTATATACGAAGATTTCTACAGTAACGAATTATATAATAAGCCAAAAAATCATACCAAAACTGGGGTAGATATCTTGGGTTCATATTATCTTCTCCTTTCGCATACTCTATCTTGTCTATGAGCATAATTTTCTAGAAAGGCTGCAGGCTGCAGCATCCTTAAGTTGACCGTCACATCCATGCATTGCCCTAGCTAGTAAATTCATTATTTGATGTAATGCGTTACAATGAAAAGTTGCATTTGTCCGTGAGTATGTATTAGCGCAAGTTAAGATCCTTGTATTATTTTCTATCTGTTTGGTACGTTATCATGTTTGACTGAAGCAATTAACAAATAGCACAATGTGACGCATGGAATGACATGATCTTGAATGAGACAGTGAGCCATCGCCCACCATTGCAACAACTTCGCCAAGATCCAGTTTGTCTATTAGTCCACCATTTCAATTCTAATTCTAATCTGCCGAAAGCCTAAGTACGTCCAAATAAAACTAATAAAATTTGTTTATGTTTTTGTCGTGGATTCGGATTTTCTAATTTTTGAACCAACCATTCTAATATGGATAAGGAAGGATAGATACAATAAATTACTTCCTTTAAATTATGGATTTACAGGTAAAAATTTATTATGTTAATGGTTGACTTCGAGTTTGATGGATCACGTACAAAACCAAGTGCATTGGCGTTTGTCTTAGTTTTATTCCTCTTGTTCAGTTAGCCACTGTATGCTCTTGCTCCACTTCTTTGCTCAGCTTTTTTCTTCCCTTCTATATTTGACTCATCAGCTTGAGGAGTAATCCAATTGTAATCAGAATTTATCAGTTTGTGTAAATGTTTCCCTCCTTAGTTATATCTACTTTTATCAATAAAAAGAGAATTAAAAGTCGCCCTATGATAAAAAAAATATCAGATCCAACAAAGTAAAATAAAATAAAAATAAATAAATTGAATATTATAATTTATCACTCACTTATCTTTAAAATTAAACATTATCTCCACAATATTAAATTAATATAGCCTATTTTATTGAACTTCAATGAGGGTTACCTATAAAACGAAAATTTATAGTTAACTTTGGTTGTGCAAGGTGTGACACATATTGCCTAATTATTATTAAAATTTTAAAAATATCATCAAAGGCGTTTATTGAATGCCAATTTGTCATTAGCTAATCGGGTCTGACACCATTAAAGTGTATGATAAATCATAGTTTAAAAACTCTAATCTCGAATTTGATTTGGCAAATCATAGATTTGAATTAACTCAAATCACCTCCAAGCTGACTTAGAATCATTCATATTAAAATTTTAAATATGAAAAATATATATATGAAATTAGTACATATAGATTGATATTTTTATAGTTGAAATTAATAAATATATGATTTACATTATTTAAAAATATTGATTTAGTTAATCTAAAACAAATTTAATATGATGACTTTTATAATATGATTCGGGAGTCAATTGCTAAATTAGTTAATATGGAGTCATCCATAGAGTTGACTCGCTAAGTCATGGAGTCTAGTTAATTCAGAGAATTATTATAGTTAAAAGGAAGTTTTAAAACTATGCAATAAATTAACCAGTCTTACTTGATGTATTAGAGCCATTGTTTACTAAAACTTGGCAATATGTCACGCCATGCGTTTCTTATTTTAAAGATAAATTTTAATTTTATAAATAAATCTTTATAGAATAACGAGATAGTGTCTACTTTTTAAAGATAAGATTTTAACTAAATTGGCAATGAAAAGACATACAAATTCTAATTTTATGAATAAATACTCATATAATAATGAGAAAGTCATGAAGCCTAGTTAATTTAGAGACATTTTTTAGTTAGAAGCAAGTTTTAAAATTATGCAATAAATTAACATTCTTACTTGATGTATTAAACCCGTCGGTTTACTAAAACTTGGCAATATGTCATGCCATGTGGGCCGCTTATTTCAAAGATAAATTTTAATTTTATAAATAAATCTTGATAAAATAACAAGATAATGTCTAATTTTTAAAGATAAGACTTTAATTAAATGAGAAATGAAAAGACATACAAATTCTAATTTTAAGAATAAATACTCATATAATAATGAGAAGATAAATTATAATAATTTATTTTTATTTTTATTATGTTTTGATTGGTCAAATTTCATACTTTTCATTAAAGCAAGACTCTAAGGTCTCCTTTTATTAATTGTATTATGAATAAGAATAGATGTTAATCATATTATCATGAACATACTGATTCTCGTTATTTATTTACATAGGCCTGATCACTTGGCCCATAAATAAGCGAGCCAAGCCTGGGCGTGCTAATTTATGGATCAGGCCGAACTTTGCAGCCTGTGGGCTGCGTACACCGGCCAACCAATTGGTGGCCTGGTACTCCCAATGGGCCCAACAAGCTGTTCGTAGTCATTTATCTTTTGCCATATTTAACAATTTTAATAGCATATTTGTAGCGTGTCTATTATTTTATAAAAAAAAAATTGAAGAATAAATGTTCGAAAATAACGAAATAGTTTGCATTATCCATGCATTTTGAATATTATTTATAATTTAATATCCTGTTAATTTAGCTATTATTATTGAAGTATAAATAATAAAATTGACAGGCCACGCTGGCCGACGGATCTTCTCCTCACGGCCACTGGACAAGTCAAGGCAGGCCCAACCTGAAGCCCGATCAGCCCGGCCCGTTGCCAACACCTATTGTGAACGTTGGGAAATTTAATGGGCTTCTTCTGTAATTTTTCTTCATGGGCCTGTCCGTTATTGGGCTTGAGATTCCACAAGCGTAGTTTTTTTAATTTATAAAACAAGACCCTGCAATAACCGGCTTTGAGGAGAGCCACAATACAAACATCATAGACCAAGATAAGCACGTCATTACTTGGAAGACCGAAGACATTAACACATACAATATAAACCATGAGTACAAAGATAAGACTCTCACAAATTTAGTTTTCCACTCGTTAAGTTGGAAGCTAAGGAAGGGATACAAATCTTGATGCAAAAACGGGGAAAGGGATGGAACAAATGCTGCACACCAACAGATTCGAAGACACCGCGTCCCCATAGATGGGCGACCATATCCTAGAAAAACCAAGACCACCATATAATGGAAATGAACTCCTGGCATATATTGATAGGAGCCAGCCCCGACTATGGGTGTACAAAGTGGGTATGTGCAATTGGGTGAAGGGGGTAACTTGCATCAAAACCTATAGGTATGCGTCGGTAACCAAACAAACCAATGACAATGGTAAATATAGAGAGAGAGCATGCCTCAAAGTTTTAACATTCACACAATAAAAAGGATGAAAAAGAATGCTAAAGAGAATAAGCCACAAACCAGTCCCCCCGAAACCGCTGGCCAAGCCAGGCATTGTTGAAAAGAAATAATAGAGATTCTTGCGGTACAACTCGAGAGGGTGTGGCATATTAACACTGTGGACATGAAGTTTTCTTTATTGGGCATAGTTAGGGTAGAGCATGCAATTTGGTTCTGAGCCGGCCAAATCGGCTTCGGGAATGGGGTTTGGCCGCTGAAATTTCACCCCAAATTAAATCTGAAATTTCCACAAAATGAAATCAACTGAACTAAAGTATTTAGGAGAATCTATATCAAGATAAATTTTTTCACTATCATCGGACTCGGTCAATTAATGCCCACATCTACCAAATTCCACACACAAATAAAACTCTATTATTTTCCCCCCAAAATAACAAATAAATTTATTTGGTGTTTGCTTGTATTATTTTAAGTTTGTTATTGTATGAAATGCAATTGTAACAGTAATTACTAAAAAAATATGTTTGGCATGCTACTGGCAAAATATAAAATTATAGATAGAAGTACTTTGAACAAATTTTTAGAAAATGTTACAAAATAAGAAAGAGATATGGATAACTTTTTTTATTTGTTAGGAAAAAAACTCTCACTAATTATTATAATACCAAATTATGTTGACCTTTATCCCATTTTATAATCACAATGAAAAATTTTGTAACAAAATTTTCTTAAAATTTCATACAAAATTTCTCACTGCAAGTTCACATGAAAATGAATCCATGATTAGCCATTTTAAAAAACTTATGAGCTCATTTTAGAGAGACTGAGACAATTGTGTTAACAATTCCCATCATCAACAGTCGCTCTTGCTACCCGTGAGATTTACAACTACACAAAATAACACATGAAAAACCGACTTGTAACTGACTCAAACCTTTCTACTCCTAACGCCCTCCACGATTACAATGCTCCTTTTCTCCCCCGTTAAAAGAAAAAGTACCAAAACCATCGTATTCTACCACTCCTGGATTGGATTAGAACAAAAAATTACAAAAAACCATCGTACTCATACACCAGCATCAATTCGCTTCCCCTATGCAATTCCTATAATATCATACAACATTTTATATGACACCAAACACCTTTACAAGTTTCCGACTGGCCATTATCAACGGTGAATCATGCTACCCGTGCCACATGCAAGTACATAGAATAAACATAAAAAAATAGATGGTCAGGCCTCTATACCCCTAAGTTCTAACACCCTACGCTCCAATTGACAAGACTCTCTTGTCCCCCATTAACGCAAAAAGTACTAAAAACATTCTACCACCCAACAAAAAACTACAAAAAAAACAGCATACAACGATAGGTAGTCATAGACGTCGGACGCCAGCATCGATTTGCTCTGCAGTATACAAATCCGCTGCCAACCGATGGCCATGTAACCGCTCTCGATGTCGGGCCAAGACAACCACGGGCGTGGGGAAGGCACGCAGACGACGATAGCGAAGCATCATCCGTCTAAAAGTTCCGAACTACTGTTTCGGATCGGCCAGCACGAGTCACCGACTCGGCCTCGCCCCGGCCTTCCACGGCCCGATGACCGAGTCGCGGTACCGCGAGGGGAGGACCTGGTTGCGGCCGCCCTTCGACCTCACCACCGGCGCAATGTACTCCTCGAAAGCCCAGAGGTACGCCGCCGCCCAATCCCTTCGCCGCCGCCGCTTCGCTGCCACCGCCTCCGCCGGCTCATCCTCCATTGCTGCCCGCTTCCTGCTGTCCCTTTCGCTGCGTCGTTCGCTTTCCTCGTCTTCTCCGAAACCGTGCTCGAGAAGGCACGCGGCTTCCTCGAGCAGGTGCAGGTAGCCGGCGCGCTTCGGTTGCTTGGTCTCGTCTTCCAATTCTTCGGTCGTCGCACGTGGGGGAGAGCTCTCGACTTCGGGCGGCGTCGCAGGGTCGCGCTTGGCTTCTGCCTCGTGCAGTCTTGCGGAGCAATACGGTGGGGATGAATTGGTTGCCTTTCCCCGTGGAAGATTAAGAACCTCACTAATTTCCTTCTCTTCCTCCTCAACAACAACACGTAGCCGGGTTTTCAAAGGAACGGCCGCGGCCTCCGTCGGATCACATCCCTTCTCCAAGCTCTCGGCATGTCCCTGCTGATTCCCAGGTTCTGCATAAAAAGTGCGAAGGGCGGAGGAGATGAGGTGCAGGATGGTGAGAAAGTGCCTCTGCGCCGTGGAATGGCCGCGAGACGACGCCATGTCCGGTGGAGAAGCGGATAGTAGCCATCGGGTAGATCAGGAGGCAATGATGAAAGGGAAGAAGACTTTCTTTGGAAGAAGGTAGGTATCAGGGGTTGTAGCCTGTGGGGAGATCGACGTCAGAGTAAAGGCAGTAGCGTTTCCTTGGCTGGGTTAAATGAGTTGTTGTCGTCAGCGTGGCAGTCCCCGCCCGAATTGCTGCTACTTCGTCGTCTAGATTACCCTAATGACGGGATTATCAACTAAGAAAGGATTATCAACTACGAAAGGATTTTTATCAATTAAAGAGTAAACAACTTGATCTCCAACTACCCAATACTCAATACTTACTAGGGAACTCAATATTCACAGAGAACTCTATTTTTTTGTCTTGAATAAATGAGTTAAATGGTTTAACAAAGTCTATATATATAGGGAATGTTGATCCGTCTCAGTCAAGGATTCAGTTAAACAAATTCAATTTCATATTCAATCCAACAAACAATTCTTTTTTTTAAAAAAATAAAATAAAATTTTGGGAGGGGTTACTGTACAACTTTACAAAAACAAAATGCCAAACTAAATCCTAAAACTGATCACTAGTAGCATCAAAAGGATTAATTGTATTGTGTGATCATCCAAAGACAAAGACTTTGTTTATGACCATAAATAGAGATAGCCTCCGTAAATCCCTTTCCATTAAAACACAAGAGTTTTCTTTTTACTCTCGTGACATTTCAAATGCAAGAGGCTATCATTTAATTAGATATGGAAAGGGATTTCATTGCTGTTGGGTTTATCTCACGCCGTAGATGATGCTTGTGAGTTGTATATAAGCTAATAAGAAAGTTTTATTCTCTGAGCCCATCAAGACAATCTTGTCAGATTCTTGCTCACATCTGCTAATGTCCGAATCTGGTATAAAATAAGACTTTATACCCATTATACCTTTGCTAATACTACAACATTCCCTGCTCACATCTAACTGGGCAAGCAATCTGATATCATGATAACAATCCATATATGGCATTTCAACTTAACTAAGGCTAATTCCAAACACTTCTAATAAGGTTCTGAATACACTGTTGTCCAAGCAACTTATCAATAAGAATCTGCATGTAAGGAAAATAAACAGAAACATACCTGCCAGCTGGACTTGGAGCAGTCTTTGCACAAACATCACCTATAAAAGTATCATACATCTTAATCGGCCGAGAGTGGCTCTGATACCTATGTTGTAACACC
>JAURVB010010427.1:0-41578 GCA_033002965.1 Piper betle | reverse complement strand
CATGTGTTCTGAAACTGACTCGACTCAAAAATAACGGTCGAATCGACAGGTTCTGAATATAAAACCCTGACTCGAATCGTGGGTTTTACAAGTAACATGCCTGTATCATACATAACCACACACATGTGCCGCATGTACTAGAATCTAGTTAACAGCAACATGCCTGTATCATATATAACTATAACATGTACCAGAATCTAGTCAACGATAACATGCTCACATTATAGATAACAATAAACATGTACCGAAATCTCGGAATCTAATCAAAGATAACATGCTCACATCATAACTTACTGTCATACAAAAAGCACATATACGTATACATATAAGTGTTGGTGTATTAGCCAACATGGTAACTATGACTACTAAATGAGACTAGAAATTTAGTAATACAAAGAAGCAAATATACACATACATGTAAGTATTGGCACATGGGCCAACATGGTAACCTATGACTAGTAAATCAAGCTAGAAATTTAGTAATATAGAGAAGCATACAAGTGCATACATATAAGACGCATAGGCCAACATGGCAACCCCATGACCACTCAATCAAATTAAAAATTTAATAATACAGAGAAACACACATATACATATATATAAATATTCATACATATAAATGTTGGCATATGGGCCAACATAGTAGCCTATGACCACTCAATCAAACTAAAAATCTACTAATAACTTATTATAAGAAAATATTTCCTTTAAATTATGGTCAACGTATGGGTATGTCAATGGGCAACTAACTTAAATGGCAAAGTTTGACAAACTTCAAAACCAATGACTATATTGAAAAACTCAACAAAGGTGGCTGTTTCACCCAAGTTCCCCCGAGTTGATAAGAATATGCTTATATAAACATAGTTTAATACGTGAAAACGAAAAAAGTAAATAATGAAAGGTTATGATAAATAAGTCATAAATACATACACACTTTATAATAATTAGATAAAAAAGATAATAAAAATGTTTACACAATTTATAATAACGAAATACAAAAAGATAATAAATAAAATTTATTAAAAATAATTTATAAATATTATTAAATTATATTAATTTAATAATATATAAGATTCGTTTTAAGATAAAATAACTGAGTTATTTTTCTGGTTTTACAGATGGGGAGGCATTGCAAGGCATTGGTGGCAGGGCGAGGCTTGTAGGCTGGTGGCTGTGGGTAGCGATGTGTGGCGGGTATGCCGAGTGGCCAGCCACATGCCAGATGCAGGCTTCATGACGTATGGTCAACTACAGTAGGCAGCCCTTAAATGGGCTGAGCGCAAAATTGAATAAAATTTATTTTCTTTTTCAAAATTTGACACCACAAAAACGGTGTCAAATTGATGGTAAACTAGTTTAGACATCAAAATTTTTGACGATAATTCAGTGATAAACTATTAAAAATGTGCCACTAATATTTCAGTGACACTATTTTGGTGGTTTATATTTTTGACACCTTTTTGATGCCAAAATGGTGGCAAAACATTTTTAACATTAAAATTTTTGGTGGCAATTTGGTAACAAATTATTAAAAATGCACCATAAAAATGTATTTAAAATGTGCCATCAAAATTATAGTGACATCTATTTTTGATAGTAAAATTATTAAAAATGCATCATTTTTTAGTGACATTTATTTTTGACATGCAAAAATGGTGTCAAAACCGTAATAAATATTTAGTCATCAACTTTTTGGTAACAAAATGGTGCACATTTTTGTGTTGATGTAAATGGGTGACTTTTTGGTGACAAATATTTTCGTCACCTTATTTTGATGATAAAATGGTGGCAAATTTTGTCACTAAAAATTTTGGTGACAAAATTTTAGTAACAAAAGACTTATTTTTTGCTAGTGATCATGAATTATTGCTATAATTTTTTTCTAAACGTTAGTCTTGTTGTTCTAAAATTATATGAAAAAAATATAAAATATAGGGATAAACAATTTGCTTGTATTTGGATGTCCAAAATTTTGTCAAAAAAAAAGTTTTAGGTAAACAAGTTTGTGTAAAAATTTTACACAGTAAAATTTTTTTGTAAAAAATAAAAGAGACCAGGTGAAATTTTTTGAGGCACACATGAGAAAAATCATTTCATTTTCATCTATTTTATTACTATTTATATAAAAATCTTTAAAAATTTTATTTTATTACAATTTCTTTAATTATAAAATATTTTTTTATTTATATTATTTTCATGCTAACCAAATTGCCCTGGAACAAAAACGTCCGTATATAACTTTTTCTTTTTTTAATTTTTACTTAAAGTTATATTTAAAAACGATATAAAGTCTACTTATCAATCACATCTTGCTCCACTGCGTGACTGTTTTGGCCTCGCTAATTTTAGACGCACGTACCAGCAAGCCAACCTTTTCATCCAAGACCCATATGTCAGTGTGTTTATGCATAGGAAAAACTGGGGAAGACGTCGTGGGACTAAGATGCATTAGAAAAAAAAATGTAGTACTAAGACATAACGCTAGGGTAAATAAGTTTGGTTTATGCAATTTTTAAGCTTTTACGTTGGGAGTTCAAAACATACAAAGATAAAACTAGGAGGCAAAGACATGAATGTCACTTATATTCAATTGGGAAGGACAGGAGGGCACCAGAGATACAGAGATCACGAACTCAGAGGTCATTAACCTTTGACTTGACTACCTAAAGGGTCAATCCTCAAAATAAATGTTGGCCCCCTTTGTAAGACCGTAGTGTTTGACTGCTGACTCCCTTCAATTTCGCAGTCAAATCCATCAATATTGCTTTGACACAAATTATTTTGCTGCTCTCTTTCCTTCGATATTTATCAAAATTGATGTATCTAAATTTTAAACTAATTAAGTTAAGAATGGCCATTATAGTTAAGCAATTAACCAAAAGAAAATTTATAAATTAAACCATTAATTAGATAAATACCGGTTATTCACTGAAATAAATTAGATAAATCAAGCTACTCTTTTTTTCTCGAAGAGAAAGAAGTCAGTCTAGACACGCAAATTAAAGCTGGAAATTTTCGCATGACCAAGTTTTTGACATAAATCTTGCAACGAAGCTGCACAATCCGCCAAGAAGGCAATGCCATTGAAATTTCTCTATGATGCCGACTCCCATAATTGTAATGCATCTTATTCTTGCATGATTAAGAGGAATAGAGGAAAACTCATCATAATTAGAATTTTAGATAAGGAATTTTTTTACGATAGATAAAATATTTAAGTGCCAAATAAAAACGACTCAAACTCGTGTTCATAAACAGGTTATTACAAGGTCAGGATAGTACAAGTAAATTTAAGATTTAATTAAACCAAAGTGGTGAACAATTGAGACTCAACCTGGTTTAGCACAGATGAAATGTCTGAAAGATAATAACCTTATTCTCAAGTCAAAAGAAATAGGTGATGGACCATTATACATTTATACGCTCAGATGATGGACCTTAGACGATTGGCTACCTTCTAGAGGGTGTATGCTTACACTTGAGGTATATGTTGGCTTAAGTGAGACAACCACCTTCCTAAGTAAAGAGGTCAACAACTATTCAGATTAATTAAATTTGGGAATATTGAGTTATATTTTTATTCGTTAAAAGTTATTATTTGAATTATGTTTGGGAGCATTAATGCGAATATATTCCACTACTTGAGTATCTACCAGAGTCAAAAATCGGATTGAAGGCAATCTACGTCAAAAAAGAGTCAATCGGTCTTTGTGAAAATCGGTCCGTAAATTGGCCAATTTGAGTAAATTCTGGACGGTGGCGGGGTGGCGGCAACAAGTGATTGGAGGTGGGGTGGATTGGGCGGTGGCTACCGGGTGTGTGGGAGATGGGAGGGGCGGCGAGGAAGGGGTTGGTGGGGTGGGGCGGATTGGGCTGGGGGCGGCGAGGTGCGCGAGGGACCGGCAGGGAAGTGGGTGGTGGGGAGGGGGCGCATTGTGCGAGGCCGGCGGTGGGGGGGGGTGGGATTAGGCTGGGGGGTGGCTGTGAGGTGCGCGGGGGACTGACAGGGAAGTGGGTGGCGAGGCGGGGCGGGGGATGCAGGGGGGATGGGGTAGGGTTGGCAGGGAGAGGCAGGGCAGGGGTGGCAGCTGTGGTGATTGGCTGAGATGAAGGAGGGGAGTGCATCGAGGAGGGAGAATCAGGGGAAGAAATAGTAGGTGGTATTCTCGTAATTAAAAGTTGACTCGACTCCGACTTGAGTAAAAAATAATAACTAACTTAAAATAATTCAAAAATAATTTCTAACTAAAATATAGAAAAATATATATAAAATATAATAAAATAAATATATATATCATAATATCAAAATGACATATTTTATAATTAATAACTCACTGATTTTTACCAATTAAAGTAAACCAATTCTTGTCCGATTTTTAATGAATTGGTCCTATTCAATGATTCATTTCCAATCCGATTTAATGTCTGATTTCGATTTTTGCAACTATAATATCTATAACTTTGTGGTATAATTTGGGATGTTAGTTGGTGTGGAAAATAAATGAAAGGAACAACCTACAGTTGGTAATTCTTACAATGACATGGACTTATTGTGGTCATTTATTTTGCTCGGAGAAATATTTTGGGCAGATGTGAAACTCTACGTTATGATTTATGAGGTGCATTAAATTCCTTATACAATAATTATTATATACTTGTTTATCTATTTTTAATAATTTGCCCAAGTATAGCATTAGTAGAAAATCAGTCATCAACGACCGGACCTTTGCAACTGCATTACTTGGTTGTAAAAAGCGAGACCACCTTGAAATAAATAGAATTTATAACCATGTTGCCATCGTAGACCCGGTTGCATAATACACCTAAAATTTAGTAATCATTTAGCGACAAACTTAGTATTGTTTATTATTATGATAAATTTGTAAAATTTGGGTTTATTTTGTTATTAGATTGTTATTTTGGATTTATTTTAAAAGTAATATATTTGGAATTGTATAAAAATAATTAATTTGATTATGTTTGAAATTATATTTTTATGTTGTTTATATATAAGATTTAAGATAATTATTATGATAGTATTATTAGCATAATTATATTTAATTTTTTAAATCCATGATTAAAATTAATAATTAAAATAAATGATTATTTTGTGATGATTGACAATAGATGTGTAAATTAATTATTGAATTAATACAAGCGATTTTCTAGTTGATTAATTTAGAGTCTAGTTAAGCACTATAGTTCCATAAGATCAAGTACATTACTTAGTATCTTTCTTGACTTAATTACTTTTGAGCTAAGTTGAGCACTATGATTTTTTAAATAAATTTTGATTTGTCAAAGTTTTAATTCATAATCATGTAAAACAATAATTTTTACTTATTATGTACATGCATTTCATATAAATATATGAGAGTGATGCATGTTAGTGTATTATAGACATGAATTAACTTGTTTTCGATGATTAGTGCATGTGATAATGAATTTTCCGTGGCATTCATTCTGGGCTCTCAAGCCCAACATGTATATTACGTGTCTTATCTATCTAAGCACCGAGAAAAATGTCAGTGGTGGATAGCTTGTAATGTAAGACCTAAAAGAGAATTCACCATGTATACGTCTCAGGGGACTTACAAACAAATGAAGAAGTAGATAACATGTATCAAGATGATCATATACGAACAAGTGGCCCTCGAATTGATAATGACCTCAAAATAGCATCTCATTCAGTAGTTGATTCAAATATAAATGATGAAGTAGGCATAGAAGAATTGATGAAGTAGACATAGAAGGATTGCATATTTCACGATCCGACAGATATGAAGAGACTTCATCTTCAGATTTAAAATCATTTTCTGACGATGAATAACAATGTAGGAGCTAATAATATAAAATTTTTGGAATACTTTTGTAATTCTCATATATGAAAAAATAATTTCAAAAATATTTTTTAAAAACTTTGTGACTGTAGATATGACTCGTGGTCGTTGGCTAGTTTAGTGTGAGAGCAAGTGATGTGGATCTGGATCGTATGGCAGGGGTCACGTGAATGAGCCGATTGCACCACTATTGGACGAGGATGCCCATACACCCCCATTGGGTGATGTGGAGGAGCCTCGTGCAGATGCCACTAACGAGATAAGTAGTTCTTGGTAGCCTCGAGGACCGAAGAGATTGCATGTAGCGTGCACTGATGTATCTTCCAGAGACTTTTTTCATTCGGTAATGGGGAGGTTACATTTTCATATTCTTAGTCTAATATTATGAATTTGATTTTAATGTAGATCTAGGATGACCCTATTCTAATTATTTTTTGAATTTTATAAACTTTTTGATCCGAATATGCCCAGATAGATTATTATCACAATTAAGCATAAGTTCAATGGACCATATCCGAGGTGGACTAATGTACCTCCTGATCTCAGGGATATATCGTGCACATAGTGGATGATAAATTACACCAATACACATTCAATTTATATTATTTATAGATGGAAAATATATTACATAGTTTTTAAAGTTGTTTAATTTTATTTCAGATAAAGTATATGTGGAGACCAGAGGATGAGCCAAGGGCACGAGCTGCCTTCTTCGAAGCAACCCCCAAATTATATAAGGAGATGATGAAGCAAGCGAAGGATGCAATACCCGCACAGTTAGACACAACGGGCCTTGCAGATTGTGTGGAGGAAGGTTGACCTGCTTGGACTCAGCCTGACATCTGAGAGGGTCTCATCCGGGATCACTGGGCTACTGATGGATTTTGGGAACTATCAGAGAAAAAAGAAGAACCAGATGATGAAGAAGGACAGTGAAATAACTCGTTATGTTTATTGATCTGTTAGTTTAGAGATCCACAAAAAAATACTTGGTATGATTACTTTTCTTAAACTATTTTGTTCGTCATTTGATTGTGTTCTAATTTATTTAAGTTCTTTCGCAATGCATTAAAAAGAGCTAAGAGGCCTTGTCCCAGGTCAGTTTTGTTTGACTACATGCATTGAAAAGGCAAAGGGAAAGGTGCATATACCAATAAGAAGTCTGATGCTGTAACAATAAGTTTTCATATTTTATTTTATTTCTCCTTATTATATAATTTTTACATAAGCAAATAAGCGAGTTTAAATTTCCATTTAAAAATATGTTGGAGTTGCGAAATTTGCACAAGTTAGTTTAATTCGTATTACAACAATGTAATTCTATATTTTACTATTTGCTAAATATTTAATTATTGTCAACAATTTCATTAAACAAAGAAACATGAGTTGGAGGAGCTTCTGTGTTGTTTTTGCTTTACAAGAGAATGACCTATGTAAAGAAAAAACATTTTCTGCTTGATAAATGTGAAATTGTTATATGAACTGTTTAATTGTTGTGCGAAATATTAGTTATGAAATTATGAAATATGAAATGTGAAATTTGTACAGGTGTGAAAATTTTCTATTGTTCTATTAACAGGGAAGACTCTGCCAAATTTTCTTTAATAAATTATATATTTCATAATGATTTTCTTACCAAATTAAAAATATATCTAATTTCTTTTTACGTAATGTCATATTATATCACCCTTTTTGTGCATGTTTTTTTAAAGCGGTTAACTAATCCATGCTAATAAGTAACGTTTATCAGGACTGCTCGTTTACCCAGCTTCTTGACGAGAGAGATTGGCAACTGAGGGACAAAGATGACCGATTTGTCTAATCCATTACTACTACTTTGGATGCTTGGATGTTTTGTCATATGATGACCATATATAGATAACATCGTCGTTGCCCTTTTGATTATGACCCTGATATGCCCCTCGTGATCCTCCCTCCCCTCCCTTGATAAAGATATAAAAAGAGTTTTTGTATTAAACAATTGATTTATATTTCATGTATGACATTAAATATTTTATTATATTTTAGAATTAATTTCTATTCTATGCTTATATATATATATTATCATCATATATATTTATTTATAATTTTTTAATTAAATATATAATTTAAAGCAAAAAAATAACAATTATTGTAAAAAATTTCGGATTGTGACTGCATACTATGACAGGGACTGATCACAAATAATTAGTGATAGGAAAGAAATCATTGTGGAATTAAAGTTGAAACCGAATTTTCTACCAGACACCTAGTTACAAATAATTTGCGATCACTTTTTATGACCGCTAATACGGTAGCTTATTTAGAAACTTTTTAAATAACCGAGTTTCATATTTTTGAAATCAAAATATCTTCTGACTTCCATAAACAAAGGCGGGCCGTAACATTGCCTCTATTAGCGCATTATAATTTGTTACATGTCTCCTATATATATGTATATATTAATTTAACTTTTTGAATAAAGAAAGTGCTGATTAATTATTAAGGGATCATGCAGGTCTTAAATCATAAATATTAGCTAATCCAACCAGGAACAATATTATTAGACAAGAGATATCTATAATAATTAACAGACTACAATTAATTAAAAAATACAACATGTGCCTTTGATCATTCGGTTAGGGACATACTTTACCTGTCCCTGCATGCCATTGGTTTCATGTTCTTATAGGAATTGTTGTTGTCTTTGGCTTAAAAAATAGAGCGTGCCATTTGATGTTAAAATGTCATTCTTCCTAAATGATTCAGGCTAGAATTAGGAAATAACAGTTATATATGCAAGTTTAATTTTGTATGTATAACATAAAAGGCTACCTTTAAAAAAAGTCTCCCAGTTCAGCTTTTAACGGAGTGGGCCTTGCCAAGATAGTGTGGTAAATTGGGGCAAAAAATAAAACTTTTCTCAATGGATTTTTTTGTTGGAAGGTTTATTTTTTTGTAGTAAGTGTTTGTTTCTCGTTTGTTCACGTACAAAATAAAAAAAATTAAAAAAGAAAAAAATACTTGCAAGTGTAAGAAAATATTAAAATTAAATATCAGATAATGTCCTTTGAATGTTTAAGCTGAGGCGTGAAGTGGTAATTCTACATATAGAACCTTTTTCTTTGTCCATTTCACATCCACAGTTTGAAGTTTGTGAATTCTCATATAAACAAAACGTCAGACATACATCATATCATATACATGTATTTAGTTACAGAGAAACACTTCAACGTATACACACATATATATTGATATAGGGACACAATTCATGGCCATGGGAGTCAACCACCCTCCTTAATTGCTTCTTATATCTGACATTCAACACCTACCATCTCTGTGCTCCCCAGTCCCCACCATGGGTTACATCCCCTCCTCCCCCTACATAATTGAATCCCTTATAGTTTGTTGTTTTGTTGTTCAATTTATATACCCAATTCTCCCCTCCCTTGCCCATTCCCCAACACTCTCCTTGCTTCATATATACCAAACCTTCCCTTCACACGATCCAAGAATTGCACTTTACATTGCTGTTGTCTTTTATCAGTTTCCGGTCATGTCTAGCTTTCCTTCTCACACCAAAGACTTCTCCTCCCCTACCCTCTCCCTCTCCCTAGTGAGCTCTCTTTCTTTACTTCCTTTTATTGCGTGTGTATGTATATTTATAATTCTACCAAAAATAGTGCATTTGTAGATATGAAGCCATAAGAAAAGTGGCATTAATAATGGTCTTTGGGATTCATGCGTTTTAAAAAATGGAAGTGATCCCAGTTATGTAATGCGATTTCCAGAAATAATAAGCAAACGAATTCCCAGTTTTAACATTTTCCCTCCTTAAATAGCATCCGATATATAGGTGCCTTATGGCATAATTTGATATTTTGAGCGCATAATTGAAGAGAGAGTTGGAATTGGTGCTGGGTATTTACTATTGTGCGCGTGTTTTAGCAGGCAGGGGTGTTCAGAAGGGCGACGGCGGTGACGGAGGTGGAGGAAGGTGATGAAGGGAGCTGCGGAGGAGGAAGCCGAAAAGAAGCTGTGCATGAGCAGCTTAGCAGTGAGAAGACAGGGCCACCTCGCTCTCATGAGGAGGTGAGCTTGGAGGCAGTCGACGGCGAGGACAACGTCAATGATGATGGCAAGGAGAAGAAAAGGAAGAAGTACCACAGACACTCCGCCGAGCATATCCGGGAAATGGAAGCGTGGGTTTCTTCTTTTCGTTCCCAACTGCGATCATTTTGGTGTTTATGCAAAACACCTGCCCGTTACGCCAAATCACAGTATACATGATAGAGCAAACATCACTTAGACACCTTAGAATTACTCAAATGACCACTTAGACCCCTTAATTAAATCCACTCATCACTTGAAAACATCACTTAACCGCGTCTTCACTAACACCTAACTCCGTTAGATAAAAATCGTTAAGCATTGACATGAGAAGTTTACGATCGGTTAATGGGTGATGTGACAATCCTGTATAATAAAATAAAATTAATTATTTTGTAAAATAAAATAATATTATAAAATAAAATATATACACTGAAATAAAAAATATACTAATTAAATAAAATAAATTATTATTTTATTTAATTTTCCGTCAAGGTCATAATCAATATGACTTTTCCCAATCAAGTTTTTGTGCATGGACTTTAAAACTTAAATGAGTTAAACATGGAAGGAAAGTTTGTGCAAGAAAGCATGTGCATTTTTTTATGTAAAATCAATTTGTTTCGTGGTTTAGTACTAACAGTTCTGTTCTGCATGCAAGGCCATACATGCTACACTTCACATATTTTTAACAATATGAAATCTACAGTCTGAACCATTATTAGTATTATGATAAATTATACATGATGCTAAACTGGACTGGCTGCTGGAATTGGTTGATAAAATGATGCGCAGGTTGTTCAGGGAATCACCTCACCCAGACGAGCAGCAGAGGCAGCAGTTGAGTAAGCGGCTTGGCCTGTCATCCAAACGAGTCAAGTTCTGGTTTCAGAATCGCCGGACACAAATCAAGGTTTGAATGAATTCTCTTTTGAAGAGCACTAAATTAGATACATTTTGTTGGATCCAAAATTATTGTTAGATATTTTGCAGGCGGTTCAAGAGCGGCATGAAAACTGTGTGTTGAAGTCGGAGGTGGACAGGCTCAGAGAAGAGAACCGTTGTCTCAGAGAGAGTGCTAAGAAAGCCTTCTGCCCAAACTGCGGCGTTGTCATAACAAACCCAGAAGCAGCAGCAATGGCCAAAGAGAAGAAGCTAAGGATTGAAAATGCAAGACTCAAAATAGAGGTAATTACTACATCCAGATTCAATCCAACCCACAACCGGAAAAACGGAGAACGTGGTATATATGAAACTGATCATGGCCATATTTTGTGTTACCCAGATTGAAAAGTTGAAGACTTCTACAGGAAATGCTTCCCTGGGAAGACCATCTTCTACTTCCAACTCCATCGGATGCAACAACCAACAGAGGAGTAGTAGTGCTAGTGTTAGTGCGAGCTGCTTGGAACAATTTCATAACACAGATGGAGTGATGTTTGGGAAGGAGAAGGAGAAGATCATGAAGGTTGTGGTGGGTGCCATGGAGGAGCTCAACAAGATGGCAACAATGGGAGAGCCGTTGTGGGTGAGGAGTGTGGAGACAGGGAGAGAGATTCTGAACTACGACGAATATCTTTCACACAAGAGCAGGAAGGGTAGCGCCCATAGTGCAGGTCATGCTAAGAAGTTATCAATCGAAGCATCAAGGGACACTGCACTGCTCTTTGTGGACCTTCCCGTGTTGGTTCAGACTTTCATGGATGTGGTAAATTAATGCATTACAATACATGTTCGTAGTGATATATATATATATATAGTCTAGTATAAACTACATGTACGAAGCTGATATATGCTTTGATCATTAAATAGACCTTGAGACATGTATATTCTATATTTCAAGGTCAATTTAGTGGTAATTGATATTATAAAATCATAGTAGACTAACTTTATATATATATATATATATATATATATATATATATATAGATAATAACACTATCTATTTGATCAATCAATATGTATAAATCTTCCTTTGCTAATTCTCTGAATACTCAAAAGTTTTATAGTGATGTTTTCATCTATATAACTTTTATGCTTTACTTATATATCTGTAACAAAATACGAAGCATGGTTGTCCTTCGAAGTCTGTGCACTAAATTTGAACACTCATGAGCCCGTCCACATGCATGTCTAAATGAGAAGGCTTGCTTATCAAAGGGAGTCAATTTTTGTTAAAAGTATTGGCTTAGCAACATTTTCCTTTTCCAACATCCAACGTAATATTCTAAAACTAATTTCATGTCGAAGTATTCAAACAAAAGCTTATAAAAAAATATGGCTATGCTATGGTAAATGCCACACATAATTGGAATTTAAAGTCTCTGCGTGACAATCAATACATCGTGACGACTGCTACATTTTTCTGTAGCTTTGAGTATTAACAAGGTTGTCTCTCTCTGATCAGGAACATTGGAAAGAAATATTCTTCTCCATAGTATCCAAGGCAGCCACCTTGGACATCTTGTGCCATGGAGACCTTAATACCTGTAATGGCCGTGTACAGCTGGTAAAAATTTGAGTAAATACTTCATTTTTATTTCATATGAAATTTTGTCTAAATTGTTCGATAGGTTAAAGTAATATTAAAAGTTGAGTTCAATGTGATGGGAATTGCAGATGGTAGGAGAAATGCAAATGAGGACGGCCATGGTGCCAAGCAGAGAGGTGTACTTTGTTAGACACTGCGAGCAGTTAAGCCCCCACTGTTGGGCCATCGTCGACGTCTCCGTCGACGGACTCCGCATCGACGCTTCCCTTGGTAGGTGCCGGAAACATCCGTCCGGCATCGTCATCTGGGATCAGTGCAATGGTCGTTGCAAGGTGATTGCACGTCTTAAACTAAGTAACATTTGATTATCAATTTACAATGAATTAACAACATATATTAATTAATTAATATATTAGTAGGTCACTTGGGTGGAGCATTTTGAATGTGAAAAAGTTACAGTTCCCGGCCTGTATAGATCACTTGTGAACAATGGTCTGCCCTTCGGAGCAAGACATTGGATGGCCACAATGCAGCTCCAGTTAGAAAGAATAGTATTCTCCATGGCCACCAATGTGCCCACCAAAGATTGCTATGGTAAGTATTATATCCATTTGATTTAACATAGTTTGAAATCTTTATTTAAAATTTTCTGATGTGGAAATAAAATTGTTTTGACTCCAAAAACTCCCAAAGTCAATTCGATGCTAGTACATGTCATTTACCATTGTTGGAACTCAGGGGTCTCGACAATGGCGGGAAGGAAGAGCACTCTGAAGCTAGCTCAGAGGATGACATGTAGCTTCTGCAGCGTGGTAGGAGCTTCAACCTGCTACAAATCATGGACGAGGTTCACAACAAAGGAAGGGGACGAGATAAGGGTGGCTTCTAGGAAGAACAATGGCAATCCTGGTGACCCTGTTGGCCTCATCTTATGTGCTGTTTCATCCTTTTGGCTTCCCATTCCTCCCACCCTTCTCTTTGATTTTCTCAGAGATGAGAACCGACGACACGAGGTGCGAACCTTTCTGAGTTCACATGTATTTCATTAGTAGGAAGACGTTTTAAACACGACAGACCAGAAAATCTGAACTCTTTGGTTGCTACATCGACAATGTTCATAAATAGCGGGACGAAGGTAGCATTAGATCGCATAATATATGACTAGGCAAGTTATCGGCCACATGTGAGTTAGATAAATTTTTTTGAATAATATATATAATAATATAATATATTAAATATATATAGATATATTGATTGACACTGGCTTTTAAAGATAAATCCTAATTAAACGAGAAAATATATTATAATAATTTAGTTTATTCATTTTCTATTTTGTTATCGATAAGAGCATATAAGTTGTCAATGATCCCTAGCTTGATGATTTTTTTCCAAGTTCGCTTATCAAAATTAATAAGTTAATGATTGATTTCAGTGGGATGTCATTTCTTCTTTGGGATCCATGAAACTGCACTCCATGGCAAGTTTAGTCAAAGCTCAAGATAGAGGAAACGCTGCCACAATCCATGTAAAGATCATCGTCCACCTCCATAGATCAATTTGTTTATAAGAAAATAAATAATGTTTTTGTACGACCAATTTCCTATTTGTTTTGGTTCATTTTGCGTAATGGATCAATTATTATTATGTGGAAAAAAATTTAATTACAAATGACAAAATTCTTAAATAGAAAAATAATAGCACATAGAAATACTATTTATTTATGTGATCACTGAACGGTAACTAGTTGAACCTGACCAGGCATCCCACTCGGGCGAGACAAACGGGTGGGTTATTCAAGACAGTTCCACCAATGCGTACGAGTCGATGGTGGTGTACTCGCCGGTGGAAGCAACGGCAATGCAGTCAGTGATGGCTGGCGGCGAGTCGAGTAGCGTGGACATCTTGCCGTCAGGGTACTCGATTTTACCCGACGGAATGTCCGCGAGGCCGCAGGTGATCACATCGAGGACGGAGGAGGCCGCAGCGTCGGAGGAGGGGTCTATTCTAACTGTGGCCTTTCAGATGGTGGCTAATGCCTCGCCGGAGGCTAGATTGACAATGGAGTCCGTTGAGACTGTTACTTCAGTAGTGTCTTATGCTTTGCATAATATTAGAACTTGTTTGGAATGTCAAGATAGCTAGTGAGCAAATACTAATGCAGTGTTCGAAATTGTTTATCTTTGAATTTAGCAAATTTGAACCGCTTAATTAAGAGGTAATAAAATTTTGTAATGCACCTGATAAAGAAAAGGTTAAATATTGCATGTATAGCAGTTTTCTTTTTCTATATTCTCTAACATTTCTTCACACAATAGCCCCATGTTTGATACCCAAAATATATTCCCATAATCAATGCTCATTCACTAGTAGAAAATTGCTTTACCCGTGGCCAAAGGCGAAAATCCCGTTGCTGATGTGAGACTGCCACGGATTTAACCATTATCTAAACCCATGGATATATAACAGTTTTCATTGTCTACACACACAATAGCCCCATGTTTGATACCCAAAATATATTCCCATAATCAATACTCATTCACCTGTAAAAAATTGGCCTTTTGCTAGGCTTTACCCGTGGCAAAAGGTGGGATCACGGCTGACAAGAAACTGTCACGGGATTTAACCACAACAATCTAGTCCCGCGGCAGTTGCTCCTAAGGAAGGAGGGTGGGCAGTGGCAGACGGGCAGGTGGTCGAGTGTGGGTGAAGTGGCGGGCACTGGCCAACGGCGGTCGACAGTCCGCAGGGAGGTTGAACGGGCATGCACGTGGTCCGTGGCTGCATTTTCCAACACATGATCATTAAATAGCCGCCTAGACCTGTGCATGCTGGCAGGCACGACCATTTAATGGGTTGGAATTCCCTAGCACATTAAATTTGGCTCATTTAACAAAAAAAATTGGGCGTGATATCTCACGCACAAAATTTCACCATTTTTTACAAAATTGCCATGAAAATGAAGTGGAAAAAGCGGTGGTAATCTTTTTTAAAAAATATTTGTTTTCATCAACGGCCACCACAGGCCGTGACTAGGTCGTTAAATAAGTCGTTAAATATAAACATTTTGTCGTTAGAGCAGTGGCAAAGCTATGGCTCGTTGGCCACGGATTGAATGGCCGTGGTTTTGTTTTCAAAATAAACATTTTGTCAACTGCCACCGCGAGCTTGGCTATGCAGTGGTTATATTTTCCTCGATAAGCAATGGCAAAGTAGTAACTAATGTGCCATGGGAATGACCAACGCAAAATTGAGCCGTGGCAATAGGTCGATTTTCAACCGGCAATTTAATACTTCATTGCAGCCTTTTTATCGTGTTAATATGGGTTCACATTTTAATGGATCACTATTGCCTTTGTGATACCTTAAAATCCCATTGGATGGATTTTTTTTTAAGTACAAAAGAGATGGCTCTTTGTTATTATGTTTCTCGCATGCCATTCTAAAATATTAAATGAATTGCTTCCTATCAATGAGGGGATATATTGATAATACATAATATATCAATATATCAATCTATCCGCCTATATATAATAAAATAACAGATTTGGTTAAGTATTTTCAATTTTTAATGAGGGATTAGCAAGTGACTACAACTATGCTTTTTCTTTTCCATGTATCTCTTTCCCATTAATTTTTTCAGTGGAGAAATATTCTAGATTTTTTCCATATTTGGAAATTTTTGAAGGTGTGGGTTAATTTTTAAAATTTTCTCCGTTAAAAAGGTGAAAAAACTTTTCTCAACTCCATGTTTTTTCATGTTTAAGGATTGAGGAATATTTTTGGCGTAAAGAAAATCTAAAAAATTAGCTTGCTCCTATTTTACATTTTATTTGGCTTATTATGATTTGTCAACAGATGATCAATTCAACAATAATAAAAATTATTGATTGAGAAGAACTCGTCAATACTACGACATTGATGGACTACTTAGTAACATCAATGATGGTCACACTTACAAGCAACAAACACAGGATCTCTATTTTTACTAACAAAATAGAATACATAAAAATTAACTTTAATTAATTAATAGGAGTCAGGATAAAGATGAGTGCTTTATCGACTTGGTTGATTGTTAGTGGCAATTAGGGTTGCAAGCAGTGCAATTACAATATGGTCGAATGAGAGTATTTACCATTATCATTTACTATTTGTACACCGTTTACCGCTTTTCTAATAAAAAATAATTCTCATCTTGAAAGAGGGAAAAACAGATACACATAGTAACTACTAATATAATAATAAAGCAAGACACGCAGGCAGATCTACCCATCAAGTTTTCATTGAAATAAGAAGAAAAAATATTTGCCATTCGTTAGTTATTATGAGCATCTCGAAGGCGTCAAGGTCAAAATATAACTTTAAAATTCTATTGTCACCAATTTTTGACCATTTTGAATGCCGATAAATAGTTAACCATTGTTAAAATTTAACTTAAATCCAAAACTTTTTGGTAAGAAAAACCTATAACAAGATCATAATTTTGGCATTTCTTGCATCATATATTTACATTAAACCAATCTTTAAAAATATAAAATAATGTAAAATTTTAATTTAATATATTAATAATAATATTTTTTATTTATATAGATTGATGACACTAAATCTTGCCACAAAAAATAAACAAGTAAATTAGTAACAGTATAGGCTTCTGTGATTACCGTTTTCAAATAAAAACATAAGGTTGAATTTATCATTTTATTAAATGATAACAAAAACACATTACTATTTTATTTCAATTTTATTTCGAAACGGCCTAGTAAAACGGTAAATTGGTATACTTGCTGACCAATTGCGGGCTCTAGCGGCAACTACTTGCGTGAAAGATGGCGAGATAGGGAGGGGGTGAGGTATTATCGGCAATGACAACTACTCATCTGAGAGGGGGATCAAAGGAGGGGAGAGGAGAGGGGATGAGGGCTTCGGTGCTGGGGGAGAGGGAAGAGAAGTTGGGTGAGGGCGGTGGGGGGAGGAGGGAGGCAACAATAGCAATAGCAGCAATGACACACCAACGGTGGTGGCGGTGCAGGAATCGTCATAACAGCGTTGATAGAGGCTACGACGGTGACGTCGGCCCATATTTTTGTCCACCCTCTCCCTTCCTTTCTTCCTTTCGTTGTTAGGTAGCCACTCTCAATTCAGCCAACGATTTCTTTTCCCACCAGACCAAAAAATGTGGCCTATTTACCCTTGTCCCCAACCCCTCACCTTTGTAAAATAGAATTGAGGGGCAACTTGGCCATTATAAAAACTGGGTACTCTCTGTCTCCACCCATATAATAAAGATAATTTGTCGCTCCCATACATTATAAACAAATTAATTCGGTGTCCCTTGTGGGTAATCGTCTCTAAATTAAATCACTAATTAAACTATAAACATGTAATAACTAATAAGCAAGCCTTAATAATATGCATACAACCAATGGTAATACTCCAAAGTACACTTCACTAGCTAGTGTTTAAAACACGATCTAAGACACTTTTTAAGGAGTCATAAGTGGCATGGGCATATATATGGGTATAAGTATCTACACTCCTTTTTTCTCATCAGAAAAAGTAATTATCTACACTCTTTTAACAAAGCCTTGGTTTTTTGGTTTTCTCTCACTCACACTCATTCTCGACTTTCCTATTCTTATGCTTTTGTTTTTTTTATGCCATGTGGTTAACTTTGGATTTTGTTTAGGGATAGAATAATATTCAAAGTCTACTTAAGATTCTAAGCATTAAAACACAAGTGGAAAACCACCCCTTTGTCACCGAATTTTTGGTGACAAAGGACTAATTTTGGTGACAATTGGATCTTTGCCAACAAATTCGGTCGCCAAAATTTTAGTGACAGAAGGTTTGGCAACAAATTTAAAAAGGTATCAAAGCGGTGAGCTGAGCTTAATTGTGTGTAGCATTTATCGTTCTTTCCATTAAAGTTGACCCATTGCTCTAGAAACATATATGCTATATATATATATATATATATATATATATATATAAAATTAGAAAAAAGTCAGTGTCAAATGTCACTAGTCCATAAAATAATTAATACAAATTGGCAAGTGAAAATTGATATCCTCGAGGAAAAAAACCGCATATATTTTCTATAGGAACACTCAAGGGCATTTATTGAGGAGCCATCAAGCTGAGGTTCGATAACTTCTTAAGTTGACCTGGTATTGTGGCACTCTCGGTAATAACTTGTCATACTTTCAAGAAAAAGCACATAACCTATGCCCTCTCTAAACCTCCATATAATGCCAAGCCAAGAGCACAATAGTTGAGTACTTTCAGGCAGTTGTCTTTAGTACCATTTGATACCACAAGTCTAGATATGCGATGTATATCATAGCACCCATCTACTCCACTCCTTTCCTATTGTGAGGAAGCTTAAGATGTAGAAATGTCAGGATCTCTCGAGAATAGAATAACCCTCTTATTAATCAAGAGTCTACTATGACCTGCATACGCGCCGGCTCACGGTATATGCGAGATCAGATTCACCCGCTCTTGACTCATTGAAAACTTGATAAAAACTATATATAGGGCTGAGAAGGGAATAATATAAGTAGGTCCAAAGGTAACGTGAGGTGGAGTTAAGTTCGAAAACAACTCGAAAGATCTAATCCTCGAGAGTTATTAATTATAAAATTAAAAATATGTCTAGATAAATTAACAAGTCTAGATATGCGTGTTGTTGGGTCCGATAAAATAACAACTTAACACGTCCTACGATTTAGAATTCAAATCCACAATAGAATAAATTGATAAATCTAAGAAGAGTTCTAATGGACCTGTGGTCCAAACTCCAAATGCATTAGTACATTTAGGGCGAGCTTAGATTTTGGAACCTACATCAAAACCCACTGCTAAGTAAAAGACTGATAACTTTACATAATGTAGGGTAGTGGTGTGTGTTCACCTCAACTGTAATATCAGAACAAAGGATCATGCTACATCCACAATTGAACACCTAGCACGCAAACGAGGCACATGCAAGTAATAAACAAATATGTAAATAAAAAACCAAGTCAAATAAATAAAAGAACAATACTAAAAATAATAGTAGACAAGTAACATAATAATAAATAACATTTTAAACACCTATGAAAATGAATAAATAATTAAATAATGAATAATAAATAAATAAATAAATAAATAAATAAAATCATAAATATATGGATGAATTATAAATACTCAAAATAAATAAAACACTTCATGAATAATGATAATAATATAATTACTACTAAATAAATATGCGACTAAACATGAGTAAATATTAACGCATACACGAGTAAGTAAATCCATAAATGAATAATTAATATATTAATTGAATAAATAATTAATAATAGTTAATCATGAATAATATTAATATAAATATCAAATATACGAATATACGACTAAACACATGTAAAGAATAATGTGAGTGAGCAAATAAATAATAATTAATCAATTAATTAAATTAAATTAATTAAATAATATAATCATGAACAAAAATAATATCACAAAATAAATACATCATCAATAATAATAAATAATTATACAAGCATTCATCATAATAGATAAATATATAAATAACTAGAAATAAACAACAATGAATGAATGAATAAATAAATAAACAAGTAAATAATAAATAAAGAGAAACACTCTTAGCATCGAAACATGCTAAATAATGTGAATATAAATCTAAATTAATGTACTGAATCTCAATTTACCAAAAACAGTAAAAAACAGCCAAAAATAAGTTGAAAATGATTGCTAAGTCTACTGGGGCAAGTCAACCGAGTTGACTTGGCCGAGTCGAGTTGTTGGGCAAGTTGGGCTAGATTCAATTAGTTGGGCCGGGTAGTTGGACGGGTGGACGCTGACACATACACAAGGGCGAACAGGGCTGGACGGAACTGGGTGGAAACGAAGTGGTAGGCGGACACAGACACAAGAAAATGGACATGACAACCGCCGAACAGACAGGAGGTGTCCATCGCCAAAAAACTCGAACGGTAGGGAGCTAGGGGTCGCCGTTGGTCGGGATTGATGGGGAACGATAGGTTCTGGCCGTCGATTGGTCGAAAATGCACAAAAATCACCGTCGGGTAGGTGGAGTTACTGTCGACGATTCTTGCTACTACAGTTAGTGGGGTTGGTCTTAAAATGTCGGTCATTGAGTGAGGAACGTGTCTAAGGTGGTGGTCAACAATGTCCAGCTAGCAATTGGCCAAAAAACGACCGAAAAGACACAAAAATGCTGCCAGAAAAGTGTGAGTTTCCGGTGGCGATCGCGGCCACGACGGAAGTCGGGGCTAGTCTTAAATGGAAGATCTCGACGAGGGGAAGCTATTGGGGTAGTCGGCCTTGCTAGAGGAAGCTCGTCGGCACTAGAAAATGGCTCAAAAGGTGGTGGTGGTAGTGGAAACCGATGATAAAAACGTCATCTCTAGCAGCAATTGCGGCAGTGCTAGTGGTTGTGATGGGTATGGGTTTTACGGTCATGATGGTGCCACTCCAATGGCTAGAGGGTGGCCAGAGTCTTGCCGGTGGCAAGCCGAAGTGGTAGCGGCACTAATAGTGAAAATATTCTGAAAATACAAGAGAAAATATCCTGAAATTAGTTGGCTAATATTAGTGTTGATGTGGACCGCCTAGATCTAGCCACGTGGCATGATTTGAATCCTGACAACTCATGAGCCTATTGGGGTCCACTTGGGATATATACAATATAAATATGGACGGAAAGTTCGGATCGAGAATGACAAAAGGCAAAGGTGACTCGAGGCCTAAAAGTGGCTCTATGGATGGAAATCAAGGCAAGAAAGCTAGTGGGCCTTGAAACCTTGAACTTAATTTGACAAAGATTTGAGACACAAATTAAGCTACGCCCATAGGAGCAATCTAGTAGTCCAAAATCACTAAGATGCATGTAAATGAGATACCTGTAAAAAGCCCAAATCGATACTAAATGTTACAACGACCTAGATATATCCCTAAAACCCTCGACTAACACAAGCAAAAACTTGTATACCTCCAATTCACGTTGAATACTCATGTTCATCTGTAGATCTATATATCGGGCATACTTAGCCTCCATAACATGGTCATACGGCTATCTAGGCCCCATACTCATGGTTTGAAAGTTGAACTGACTCAAGACTGGTCCGAACTGGGCAAAGGAACGAGTGGGTAAGACCCTAACTAGAAGTTGGGCTTTTACAACATGCCACGCCTTTTCATTTTTAGTCCAGTCATGCCGAGTCTAATTTGATGTTAGGACAGAGTCTTTCATGAGTCTAATTTGGCTGTTGTGTGTTTAGAACCCCTTTTGGATAATCCTAGCCCTTGCAGGACCCGCAACACAGTTCCTGAGATCATTCCCGACTGCTTTAGGGTACAAACCCTAAGTGCATGTAATATGTGCTTAGCGAAAAGGCGCCCTATTTAAGCATGGTGGAAAAGGCAATGTGTCATGGCCCTTCTGCCCAAACTTAAAATTTCCCTCCCTTTTTGCCTTGTATGCAGAGGTGCAGGGTCAATCGCGTGACCTTGCTTGTATGCAGTTCAATTCAGCCCACCTATGACCCATGTACCTGGCTCGTCGCCTAGCCGTGGTTCGGCTTGGTAGAGGCTAACGTGAAGGTGCCCACCGAGTACCCTTGCATTGGAGTTGATTTTTGTTTATAAATAGAGGCCAATTCCCTCACTTTTCAACCCTTAGCTTCCTTTGCTCCGACCTTCCCTTCCCTCCTAGCCTCCTCCACTTCTTCCTCAGCTTCTTCCAGCCTTCCCTAGCCTCTCCAAGCCTGGCCAAGCTCCTAGGGTTGTAGGTCTTTGGCTAGGAAGCCCCCGGAGACTGCCCCTTGAACTCCCTTTGAAGTAAAGGTCTAACCTTTTTGCCTCTTCCGTGTGATGTGATTGCATGTTTTGTGTTTGTATGTTTTCAAGGGTATTTTTATTGGATTTTTCACATGTATTTTTTCTTGTAGAGTATACCGTCTTTGGAATCACATTATTTGCATGTGTAAATTAATAGTTATGATTTTTCTAAGATTCATATGTAGGGATATGCACTATTTTGGTAGATATTCTATATCTCATATAGTAGGTCATATTTTTGCATGATCCTTGTCTTGTTATATTGATAAGAGGTAGACCTATGAGTTTTATGAAGTATGTTTTGTGAAATTTGGCTGTGTGAGCATGCATGGGGGCCAAAATTAGCTAAAGGTGGCATCTTTACTATTTCTAGTAGTCTAGCCGCCACCTTCTCCAATTTTTAAACCCTATTTTAGGTTGTATTTGAATGTTATATTTTTCATGTTCGTATGCTAGGATGTTAGATATTTTGCATGAAAATACCATGCTAAACAACATCATTAAGAGCTTGAACAAAACACTTAATTACGTTGTGTGCATGTTGTGTTGTTAATTTGATGTTATATTTGGAAATTGTGATCCTTGGTGAGCTTACTAAAAGACCTCATTAAAATTTTAAAAATTATATAAGGACTTATTAAGTATCTATTGGAAAACATTATAAATTTTGGGCTAAGTTAAAAATCATTTATGTGGTTAGTTAATCATGATTTCTCAAGAATGTAGAGTGACACCTTAGTTCGCTAACTTTAGATATAAAATCCTAAAGCCTAGTGTTTTGGGGGTGAAATTGTATGAAATTTCACACATACCTTAGGTTGTGTCCCAACAACATCATCCTAAAATTTGAATGCTAATGGCTTAATAGATTTTGCAGTACAAATTTCTCAAGCCATCTAGGTCTAGCCAGCTCCAAAGATTCCTTAACCAGTGCCTCCCTTTTCCGCATCCACTCAGACCCAAATACTTAGAGTGTAGACTTGAAATTCTACAAGATTCAAGCCCACATCTAGGATAACTCTTTACGTGTAAAACCCACGATTCGAGTCAGGGTTTTATATTCAGAACCGGTCGGTTCGACTGTTATTTTTGAGTCGAGTCAGTTTCAGAACACGTGTACTGAGCCGACGCCGGTCTCGTGTATGAGCCATGAGGGTCATGTGTACCCAAATATATGATGATAACGTCATGAACACAGCAGAAAAGAATGAGTTATCAGAATATATGAGAGTATGCAGTTCATTTTTTTATTATTATGATATATAATGGATCGTAGAATTAGTTTTAGGCAGTTTACCGCGTTAGGATGCGTTACGGGCATTTTGGGTAGGTTGATAGTTCTAGAGCATATCATTATGATTTTTTTGGTGTTGTTTGATTTTACGGGATTTTTCCCGATTTTTATGAATTTTTTTAGGGTTTAATATGACTTAGTTATTATACTTGACTCGAGTCGGAGACGAGTCAAGTCTTAATTACAAGTTTGCCACCCAACCTTTCTTCTCCGCCCCCGACCTTTTCTCCCCCACGCCCAAACCCTAGCCGCCGCGCCGCCCCTGTTCGCGCGCCACCGCTGCCACGGCCGTCGCCGCCTGGCCGTCGATCGACGCCGCCCAGCCCGGCCACGGCGTCGCCCTGCCGCCCCGACCAGGCCCGGCCACGAGCTGGCCGCCGTGACGCGAGGAATCACCGCGGTGACGCAGCGCTTGCGTCGCCGATCACGCCGCCGCCGACCGTCGCCACCACGATCAGGTGGTCGGCTCGACGTCCTCGACCCCTCAGCTGCCTTTCCCGACCGGAGCGGAGGCCATCACCGGCCTAGCCGACCGGATCTAGCGACCCATCGCCGCCGCTCCATCTTATGCATTTTCCGGCGAGCCACCACCTCCGTTGGCCGCGTCGACCTCGTAGATGAGTCGGGCTCGCCGAGCCGGTTCCGAGGGTACCCAACACGACCACTTTCCGGCCAGTAGACGCCGCCGGCGATTGTCGTCGGAAAACCATCGGAAGCCGCCGGAAAACCGCCAGCAGCTGCCGGAAAACCGCCGGAAAATTGGAATTTCTGGAATTCACTGGAATTCATCGGATCTTCCACGGGGCTCACCCAGTCGAGCCCGATCGAGCTTCGGACGCCGATGAGCGCCGAATTTGAGTTCCGAGACACGCGACGGAACCCTAACCGTCGCCGATTATCGACAACGTGAGGTATAATTACCTCCGATTGATTTATTTAAAATTGATGATAATTGTTAGCATAGCATGCTAGGGTTGATTAATTATCATGATTAATGTCTTGACCATGAATAAAGTAAAGATGTGCATGATGAGATTATTAGTGAATGAAGTAAGTGATCTAATGAGATGAATTGTGTATGAGCATGTTAATCTAGTACGATGCAACTTAGAAGAACAGAATAAAATATGGTATGAATAGTTTGAGTTAGGATTATTTACTCTTATAATTATCTGATTGTTATTTTGATGGATGATCTTGTGGTTGCATTGTGTGTGATTCATTGATTTTGATGCATCATTTAGTTAGCGGGCGTTAGTATTTAGTTTTGATATGTAGGTACGGAGTAGGAGCTCGCCGCCTAGGCGCGATGACACGCTTGGAGCTTCTACCAGGTCCGTTTAGGACTCGTCTGTATTTACTCTTTTCTATTGTATGTTTGTTTTAATGCCTACAGGACGAGTTAAGTGGTGCTTTATCGGATCCCACTTAACTCGGGCCATTTAATCGAATAGTTTTTCCGGATTAATAACCCCTGAGGATGAGATCCTCGAGGATGATTTCGAAAACAAGATCCACCACAAGTTGCCTTCGGGCCTATTATATAAATCCCTACCCAGCCCTATATATATGTAGTTTTCACGTTTTCAGTGAGACGAGAGATGGAGAAATCGACTGCACGTACCATGCAGAGGATGCCGTGACAGTCAAAGCGGGCTCTGGATTAGTGCCAGCGGACTGTTCCATTCCCGAGGGATCCTGACAACTCCGCGTTTGAGTTCCTCACACCCGGAGAACGTGGAGGTTTACGGGTACTGTTTAGTACAGCGCATGTCCAGACTTGTGGTTCAAAGGGTACTAAAGGCGACTGCCTGAGAGTACTCGGCCTTCGTGCTCAAGGCCAGGAGAAATATGGAGGTAAGGAGAGGGCTTAGGATAAAGTTTCACGAGAAGTACTGAAAAAGAAGTGCCGAGAGCGGCATAGTACCAGCAGCAGATTAGTAAGTTCGGGATGCTACCGGGTCTGCAGCCCAGTGGCTCCTCAGTAGTGCCCTTCAGAGTGTTCACGTGGAGTATATGTTGTTTTCTTTCATATGAGAGTTTGCTCTCATAGCCAGTTTGTTATAGTTATTTTATTTTCCGGACCAGTAACACTTGTTACTGACGTGTTTTTATACTATATGTAGGTAATAATCACGAGTTGGAGGAGCCAGCTTGGACGGGAGGAGCAATGAGGTCTTGTGCACACACATGTTAGATTTCTGAATGTTTAATATTGTATTATTATGTTATTATATTGTGAATGACATGATTAAATGTTTGAGCATGATGATATGATGTGAATGAAATGGTAAGAAACGATAACAGAATGCAAAATATGATCAGAGTTGAGCAACGGAAGCGTAGTGGGTTGAGACCTAAGCTTCAGAATGAATACGTTATGACTGAGATTCTGTGTGATTGTTAATGCATGCCGATATATTTATATATATATTATTTTGACAGGGTGGCCCCTAATTACATTTTTAGGGAAATTCTATCCCTTTCGTTTTAGAATTTTTACTAATTTTGATTGTAATTGTGTTAGTGTGAAATTTAGGTTGCATGTCATCCATGTAGTATCATGTTAGGGTTTTAAGCATTTATCCATGCATGACAAGTCGTATCTACATCTTAAGACAACGAGATTGGATCCGTATGAGTTAGGATCGGGTTAGCCGACCTAACCGGGGCCTGTAACATGCCGGTTCAGTTCACGAGCGTGAACCGGATTTGGGGTGTTACATTACGCGTAACACCCCAAATCCGGTTAACTTTCGACTGAACTAGAATGTTACGAGTCACCTAATTAAATCTGTCAACCCAAACCTAATCCAAATGAACATACTCTCGATGTCTTAAGATGAAAGATAAATTTTGTCATGCATATATGAAATGCTCAGAATCTAACATGATTCTACGTGAATGTCATGGCAAACAATTCACACTAAAAAATAATCACGATGAATCGATAAAATTTCTAAATTTAAAATGGATAGAGTTTCCCTAAAGGGCAATACTATCAAAACAACATTATATATATCTATAAACAATATTCCATACACAATTCTTCATTTTATAACACTTAATAGTTTTTATTATAACAACAACCAAAACATGAATTGGGTCTTGACCCATCTATTTGTTTTATTTGTCACATCTATTATATCATCATAGAACCACATTCATAAGTGGGTCATAACCCATTTTAGTGATCTCCTCTATCACATTGTCACAACATTCTCTACAGTTTTAAGTCATTTCAATACAATATAATATATCACATCATAATACATCAAAATCAAAATTGTATATCAGATCAAACACATTTTGCATCAAGTTTGTGTGGCACATAGCGGTCACTACTCCTCTGTCCAGGCTTTCATATCAGACTCCTAATCATTACCTACATATATAATAAAAAATTTCAATAATGAGTGTTACTTGTCACAAAATAACTATAACAATCTGGCAAATGAGAGTTGAATTTCATTTTGAAGGAAACTATGTATATCTTATGCTGAACTATCACAAGGCATTTACCAAGGAGCCATCAGGTTGTGGACCCAACAGGATTCTAAATCGACTGGTCTGTTAATGCTTCTCTCGACATTTTCTCATGTTTCTTTTGTCCTTTGGGACTACCAATGAATCGTAAGCCCTCTTCTTTTCTCTATATATCTCCTGGCCCTGAGTACGAAGGAAGAGTAATCTCGGGCAATCACCTTCAGTACCCTTTGAACCACATGTCTAGACTTGCGTTTTACTAAACAGTACTCATAAACTTCCACGTTTCTCCAAGTGTAAGGAACTTAAAATGCGGAATTGTTAGGATCCTTTGAGAATGGAACAACCCTCTTATTAATACAGAGCCCGTTGTGATTGACACGTGCACCTGCTATGGTATGTGCGAGCTAGTTTCACCTTCTCTCGTCTCACAGAAAACACGATAAAATTATATATAAGTATGAGAAGGAGTATAATATCATAAGCCCGAAGGCAACTTGAGGTAGATTATGTTTTCGAAAACAGACTGGTGGGATCTCATCCTCAAAGGTTATTAATTCGAAAAACAGTCGTCTAAATGACTAGTGTTAAGTGTGTTCAAATAAAACACCACTTAGCACATCTTAGAGCAATAAATCAAACTACAATAGAGTAAAGCGAAAAAATAGGGAACGAGTCCTCAACGGACCTGGCAGAAGTTCCAAGTGAGGTCACGAGCATAAGTAGCGAGTTCACACTCCGTACCTACACATCAAACTAAATGCAAATGCCCAAGCTACTATATGATGCATGTTAAATGGATGCATGTGCATCATTACCTAACCATGAATACTATAAATACTAACATCAACATTAGGAAATCAATAAATGAGTTAAATGAACAAATTAACAGTTTAAGGCATTCATGTCATTACTTTTAACTAGGTGACTACCTCACAATTCCTAAACTTATCATCATCTCATATCCATTTTCATTCTAAATTAACTTTCTAATCAAATAATTAATTAACCTACAAACTTATAACCCTAATACATTACTTCACAATTTTTAACATCATCAATAACATATTAAATTTCATAATCAAATAATTCGAATTATAATTAATCGTTATCAATTCTTAATTACATACAAAAATTTATTAATCATAGATAATTATCACAAATTTACAAAATTAACACATTAAAAAATATAAAAAATTCATAAAAATTATGAATGATATTGCATAATGATTAAAATAAATTATAATTTGAAAATTTGAGAAACGATAAGTGTATCACAGTGATTCAAACTCGAATCAGCAGGCGGCAACAAACTGTGCCAAGGTTGACAGCCGTGGCTAGAAATCAGCCAACAAGGGAAGGGAGGCTAGGGCTAGAGTAGGAGGGTAGGAGGAGGAGGAGGCGGGAACGTGACGCCCAAATGACAGTAGGGAGGAAGGGGGCCGAAGAGGGTAGAGGAAGGGAAAGGGAAGAGGAGAAGGGCTTGGTCAAAGTGGAAGGTAGCCAACGGTGAGGTAGGCGAAGATGGCTAGGCACAGCGGCGGCACTCCTCAAAACCAAGCAAGGGCGGCAGCGAATAGGGGCAGGGGAAGAGGAAGAATAGGAGAAGTAAGGAAAGGGGAGTCTGGGGCGGCGTCGCTACGGCTCAGCGGCGATACTGCTGGGGGTGGCTGGGTTGTCGGTGACTGTGATCGTCAGAACAAGGCGAGGTGGGGGTCGGTCGGTAGAACAGGGGAAAACAATGGAGGTGTCGTGATGAGAAAACTTGGGGGTATTTTTGTAAATAAAACTTGACTCGCTCCATACTCGAGTTAATAATAATAAATGAATTTTGAAAAATACAAAATAAAATATCATAAAATAAAATAATAATGTCCTAACTTGAATGACATGTTTTAAGCCTACTAACCTACCCAAAAATAATAACTAATGTCCCCTAACGTGATAAGCAACCTAATTCTAATTCTACGCTCTACCAAAAATAAAAAATTGGACGTATTCTCACTCATGCGTCACTGATGTTTTTATCATATACTTGGGTACACATGACCATCATGGTTCATAACACACCACCCACCTCGACTCAATACGCGTATTCTCAAAGCTGACTTGACTGAAAAATAGTAGTCGAACTAACCAATTCTGATTATAAAACCCTAACTCGGGTCATGGGTTTTACATCGCTTTTACCTAGGCCCACTTAGAGTCTCCAAGCCTATGAGCAAACCTTAAAAAAGTTGTTGTGCGGTCTATGAATACTATTCCCAGCAACCTACCTGACTTCATTGGGACTTGTTTACCATGTTGGCCCATGAACCAGCACTTGACAATTTTTTTGTCTAACCCTTAGTTAGTCAAGAACCATCATTCTGAATTTTAGCCTATTCGGATACCGTTTGCCCATTCGAAAAATCATCTGGTTAAGTGTGTTTAATGAAATAATAAGTGTCAGATTCTCCACTGAGTGCACTTGCAACCCTAAACATTAATTAAAATTACCTAATGAGGTTTAACACTTCATTAAGTAGGAAAATTAAATTAATTAAATCTTTCTACATTTTTCATATGTTGAAACTTTGCCTTATTTTGTATGCTGATGGGATCCAATTGTGTTTCAGGTTTCATCTTTTATTAGGATGAGTGGGGCTAGCCCATTGATTTTGGACGCAGAGCTTTACTCGATAAGTCCATAGGACTCTTCTACTTCATCTTTGTTTGGCTCCTTGAGTGTTAAGGTTTAATCGCATTTTTGACTTAGGATGACATTGGTGTCATTTTATTGGATGCCTCCAATGTTATGCTATTTAGATGAGTTTAAAACTTCAAGGATGAGATCCCTTGATGTCTTTTAAATTCTAAGCTCCAGAAACTATCTTATACAAGTCCATTCCTAAACCTATTATAAGTATACGAGGGGTTTACAATATTACAAACATGAGAGCAATATATATATAGGTAGTATTTATTGCACTAGAACTTTTTAAACCTTAAAATAGTGCAATGTAAGAGGATATTGCGTAACAGAACGTATTTTCAAAATTTGTGGCATTAACTTAAAAATGTTCATATTACTATCTAAGTACCATGGTGAGTGTTATATAGAGGATGTGAGGGCATAAGCTTTGCGTATAACTACGATTTCCCAAGCGTACGTGCCCACCTATCTTTTGTGAAATTATCCTACTTACAATCCTGTGAGACTTTTCCAAAGTGTTTTAAGTTTCTTGTGGGTAACAAAGTACCCTAATCTTGATACATCATTAGTCATTTTGGACCGGTAATCAAACTAATATTTTTCCATATATCTATGTAGGTAAGGTCCCGTGGCATTGATTGGCTTAGGCACGTGGATCTACGGTTCATGGCGGTGACAAGGGGTCCTTGTTATCTTATGATTATATATTTTAGATTATAATGGATTGTATTATTTTGTGGGCATGTGCCCTAAATTTATTCCTGAAAACTACGCATGTTTCAAATTGGATCATATAATGGTTATTTGCGTGGAAGTGTTTCTTTAGTTTATTGTTATTATTATCATCATACAATGTATTAACTTTGCGAAAAGGCTAACATTTATTTATAGGGTGTGCAAACCTCAAAGTCCTAGAACATGATGAGTACTTATGACTGTTTGGTTGTAGTTGTGAGTGAATGTGTGTTAGAGAAATGTGGGCTAGAGATGCCTAGGATCATGCTGCATGAAGAGCCCACGTGAAGACTACATGGTATGTTCCCCTGACACTTAATGATGTCATTGTGTTTAATTTACTTTTGTGGGTATGTGGAATAGCTAACCAAAACTCAATATTTACTTTATTGCAACTCAACATCATCAATAATAAGTTATCTAATTTAATCATTGGATCTAAGTATTCCAGATCATGCATACACATCTTTTTAAGCTCAACCTCTTAGTTGCATTGGAGGTGCCGCCTTCGTGTAGTTTGGAACGAGCATTGCATATGTAAATCACCTTCTTAATTGCAGCGGAGGTGTTGCCTCTCTTTTGACTCAGAGTACTCATTCAGGAGCCCTTAAAGTTAAAATCCTTTCTATGTTACTATGATTCAATATATATTTTATGACATTCACTAGGGTGTCCATTTTAAGCCTCCTTGAAGGTTAAGATTCACTTTTGTAAAATTTGCGTAACGATAATGTAGTGAATAACTTTCTAAATTATATATCAAAATTCGGTTCGTCTTCCGGCCGAATTTGGGTGTTACATTCATAGTCTATCACCTCTAGTCATTTATGTTATAAGTGTGTACCTTCATGAATAGCATGAAATCAGCCTTCAAGAGTTAACTATAATTGTTTCATGTTTCATGGAGAGATTAACACAACAATCAGTGAATAAGGATACGATGGAGTAATCAAGCTAAATACAATTAATAATAAGTTAAAATTAGCTCAATTTACCATATCCTCATTCATGTAAGAAAAGTGAATAATATGACGAGATCACATCAATAACAATCTCAAATCATGAATAAATTGAGAGAGACTAGACTATCCACAACCTCAAATATGAATTAATCATATGAAGGGGTAATTAGCTTGCTAATCTCACAAAATAAGATAAATTCCACTAATAAAATATTTTATTTACAATTTTAAGTTTGGTTGAATTTACTTTGAGCCAATTGAACAAAATATATGCCCATATACCAACTATAAATTCAAAATATATAATGATTAAATATGATATTTAAACTATGCTTTTATGTGTTGTTCGGTTTTTTTATCTTGCAATAATTCAATAGTTAGGGTGATTTTTTTGTGCTACAATACGTGTTTCTTCCACTTATACGATAGGGTCTTTTATGTATAAAAATAGCTACGTTATCAAATCATTATATCCTTAAACAAACATTTGGAACCCCCTCACCATATAATTAGTATTTTCTCAACCGTCCAAACCCTGGCTAAACTTTTCCCATGGGAGGGAGTAAAAACATCCGACTCTTCTTCCGTAATAGATCGAAATGAAGTATTTTTTTAACAAAGTCACGAACTGATAATATGTTACTATGAATTACATCAACATGGCAATTAGATCACCCATCTTTCAATTCACAACCAAAGAGCAATTATCTTCATAGTATATTTACATTAAATGATAACTACTCATCGTAAGGTACCCCGTTTGAAAAATAATTTTCAGCAATTTTCTAAGATGAATTAGGGCTAGTAAATTAACAAATTAATCACCCATTTTCAATTTACAACCAAAGAGCAATTATCTTCGTAGGATATTAACATTAAACGATCACTACTCGTTGCAAGGAACCCCATTCAACAAATAATTTTATGCAATTTTCTAAAATCAATATATAACACCAAAAATTTACTCAAATTCAATGGAATCATCAATGATAATTCAATGAGGGAAGGGAGAGGTACCTGACTGTGGTCACGATGGCAGTCGCCATTTGCCAGGAGGGGGTGGGTGCGACAGGTGACTGAGGGGAGAGGGGGAGTAAGGAAAAGGGAAAAGGAGAGAAGAGGGAGGAAAGGAGGGCTTGCCGGTGGCGAGGGCTAGGGGTGGGCTAGAGACAGCCACCAATACTAAATTAGGTTGGGCCATTGGCCCCACTTTTTTTTTTTTTTGCCTTAATTTAAAATTGTCACCAAAATTCGGTGGCAGATTTTAGTAAATGTCTACTTCATCATTAATTAGCCACCATTTCTTACAGTGGCTGAACTTTTGATAACTAATATATTGTCACCGATAGAAACGGTGACAATTTGGCACCACGACCACCAAATTTCGGTGATTATTTGATAGCAATATATTAACCAAAGAAATTCGGTGTCAATTTTTTGGTGACAGATGGCCCATTTTCTACTAGTAAAAGATTAAACTTTTAGCAATAAATGTTTAAAAAAGAGAAATTGAAGTGTAATAATTAAGCATGAAATATCTAGATAAGATAATCTAAGTGGAAAATGATAGGAATTTTAGTAGCTAACTATGAAAGTAAAAGTGATGTTTAAGTGATTCTTAGAATATGTAAAATTTTTCTACAATATTATGGATTTTTCATTAATTTTCTTTACCCAAATAATTAATGAATTCTAAATGGACAATTATTCTCATAAAAGGGTAAATGGATAATCATTTTTTATTGAAAAAAATAATTAAGTTGATAAATATTGATTTGTGCGATTTAATCATATAAACAATATTAATACACATATAAATAACTATAAATGTACTTGTGCCTAGGTTAGTTACTCTAAAATTGAGGGTTTGTAAAAGCCGAGCAATGTTCCCAAGTCAAACTGAACTATCATTTTCGTTCAACTATGAGCTTGTTCGATTCAATTTTGGTTGATTAAGAAGCATGCTTCTCATAGGATGTAAAATTCAAGTTTAAAACCAAACAAAACAATAAATTAACCTAAAATTTTATTTTTTAAACAAAATTAACACTATATGAGTTATTATTCAATTATTTGATTAATTAGTGGTTTGTTTTGACATGTTTAATATGGTATTATATGCCCACGTGCGCATGCGCGTGCGCGCACATATATATATATATATCCGACTATAACTGTATTAGAATATGGTACAATTTTGATTACTACAAATTATAATTAAATAATCCTTTGAACATTAATTAACCCCTTTTTTTGGGGGGGGCGGAAACTCGGTTTTAATTATATTAGACATTTCATTTAAATAGGCTGTAATTGACACTAGAATTCATATTTTAGAGAACCGGCCTCTGTCACGCATGCAAAGCAAAACGGATAAGCTTTATCCTGAGATTGCCAAACGTCTCCACATGAGTGGACAGCCATGCTAGATCTCCTTAAACTCCATCTCAGACCTTGGCAATAATTCTCCGCCAGGCATTCCCCAACTAAATCTAAGCAACAAAGTGGTAGTGGAAGCAACCCACAAATTATCAGAACATCCCAACCCAGGCAGTAGGCAAAAATATGGCTTCTCTCGCCACCGTAGCTGCTGTTCAACCTGCCACCATTAGAGGCTTGGGTGGTAGCTCCCTCGCCGGCACTAGGCTCTCTGTCAAGCCATCTACCGTGACCACTCTCAAACGCACAACCACTAAGTAAGCTTGTTTCTGAACTTTGTTTATTACGTAGAGTTTGCTGTTCAAATGTGATGGGACGTTCTTGTGTGTCAGGTTTGGTGTTGTAGTGGCCAAGTATGGGGAGAAGAGCGTTTATTTTGATCTCGAAGACATCCCCAACACCACTGGCCAGTGGGATCTATATGGCTCTGATGGCCCCTCCCCTTATAACTCACTTCAGGTTACCTACCTCCTTTTCCATTGATAAAAATGAGTATTTTGTCATTGGAACCATTGTATATTTTATGGGCTTTTCTCGAACAAACATACATGGCATGCAGAGCAAGTTCTTTGAGACATTTGCGGCTCCATTTACCAAGAGAGGACTGCTGCTAACGTTCTTGCTGCTGGGAGGTGGCTTTAGTATTGCCTACCTCAGCTCTACTGCCACCGGTGACATTCTGCCCATCAAGAAAGGCCCTCAGCTGCCTCCAAAGCTCGGACCTCGTGACAAGATATAATTGGAGATGAACATACTTTCTCTTCCATTTCAACTTGTAATTAAGCAAAATGATGTCTCTGTGGCTACCTGGTGGTTGTGTTCTGAGCACCACTTATTTGTTGAATCTATGGAAACACATTTGCCTCGACTCTTTCAACCTAAAATTGAGAACATATTAGCTTGTTAAGTATTGGCTCTTGAGAGTTGTGATCAAGTTCAACTCTCTTGTTTTGATTTAATTTGAACTGATCGAAACTTGAAATATCCGAAATTATGATCAATCAGAAGAACTCTACAAGCCGTTTGAAATACGCAATCATATAAAAAAATATGCAATAAACATTATAACGATCATTCTTCTCCTATCTAATTGATGAAAAATCTCATAATACCTCTGCTCAACAGCTCAAAGGCTCTCAGAGTCTCATCCCTGGGGCAAAGGCATACAATTGACAGTTTTTAGGTTCTTAACAATCTCTTTGCCTATACTAGTCTAGATGTGGGACTTCTCAAATTACCCAAGTTCTCAAGTTTCTCTATGTATGATATCTTCTTGTTTATCACGAGGGTGGGAGGCTTGCTCTTAAGCTTCCTTTCTGCAGAACCAGGCATGTTCACCATGTCATCTGATTCCGTTTTCTGTACCTTCGATTCTCGGTCCATCATTTGCCTCCCCATGAAATCCCACAAGGTTACTGTTGTTGCCATCTCGAATGCATTCACTTTCTCGATCTCTTCGGTCGGATTTAACAACTTCACAGGTCCCCTAACAGGACTGGGCATTGTGAGGCCTCTATTAGTGGGCACTTGATCTGGGTTTTGAGTTGAAAAATCTGCATACATCACATGCTCGATTCTTGACGTTACAGGAAAGCTAAGCGTTCAAGTATCCTTGAATAGCTCTCCAATACCGATTGCCCAACATCCTGCAGAAAGGAAATATAAAATCAATAATCTGTTTTAAGTTATGAAGATAAGTATAATATCCTAAAAACTCTCCAATTTGTTTACAGAAATGCCTATGCGATTTAAATGTAAAAGATGATACAAATCCACCTCGGCGACAATGGTGATAAAGATAATTGCAAGTTCATAAGATCAGGAAATTGATAAGAAGTCTGGCTAATTGTTACCCTGTTGTATTGAATCTTTCTTATGTCCAGTGCTGATTGAGGAATGCCAGGAAATCTTTGCTTGAGAATTACCAGTATGGTTTCTACTCTTTCCTTAAACAGCTCTCTTTTCCGTGCTTACAGTTGAAGCCCAAGAAGATTTGTTGTCCTTATTGTTCATCTTTTTCTTCCAGATGACTATGGATGCTTCTATTCTGTTTTTAAGATCAAGAACTTGTGTTCGGTTGACATATCCAATGTTGATAGGAAATGGCCAGGATCAAAGTAGTCCAATGTGATGTTTTTGTAGATTTGCTCACCAAGTCAGGCTTTCCCATTCTGAAAAAGTAGAAATAAGAAAATTTGAATCAAACATATGAGCCATTCGATTGACACAAATTTGGACTAGACGACTAATGTTGTACCTTGTTGGGAAGGGATTCCATATAGCTCTCAGGAATCTCTATTGCTGATAGAACTTGATTATTTATGGCCGTAGCTGCTTTTAGTTGTTGTGATACATAATCCTCTTGAACTTGAAGCCATCTTCTTGAAACATCAGGGAGACCTTTTGGTGGAACCTGTGGCTTGGGAGCCTCCATTTCTCATCCTGCCTTTGAGTACTGTTCCCTTTGTTGGCCTGCTCTGAGTCTCTCTTCACATACCAACTCATTTTGATCCTTGAAGCTGTCTGGATAATCCTATCCCACAAAACAGAAGCAACACACAAAAGTTAATACACAAAACTAACAAAAAATCAGATAGAAATTGAAAGAAAAGAAAAATAAAAGATAAGAAAAAGGTGCCTAACAATGAGCATTGCATCAAGCTTGCGCAGGGCAGGAATGTTCATGAGGAGAGCATTGCGTTGCCGGGTTGTCATGATCTAATATTCACAAAACAAAATCTTCAAGTTGATTAAAGAAATTTGATTATAAGACCTTCAAATGTGACACATACCAATATGGAGAATTTAGCTATACCTCCATAGATGTTCCATCTTTGGTTCTCTGGTGGGAAGGAGTGAACTGTACAATATGATTTGTTACAGACAAAAGCCTATCAATCTCCTTCCTCCATCTCGCCTTCCTCCCTGGGTGTTTGGGATTAACCAAACAAACCAAATACAAATCTTCTATTTCAACACATAGGATAAGAAGTACCAAACAAATAGAGAAATCAGACAAAATAATTTTACGTGGAAAACCTCAAATTTGGGGAAAAAACTACAGGGCAAACGGCCAATCAAATTCATTATCTCACAAGTTTGATATTGAATAGATCAATAAGAGAACAAACTTCCCAATACTAAGTTACTGTACTTTCTACAAAATTGGTATTAGCCAAGAAAGAAAATAAAGAATTACGGATTACAAATAAGAACTTGGCAAAGTTACCATTGATGATTGCAAGCGAATCTCAACAAAACATTCGCATTTCTTCAATCCACACAATTTTCTTTCTCCCTTCGCAACAGCAATTTTTCTCCAAAACCCAAAAACCAAAAACCAAATAAGAAAAGCGTTATACGTTGCTTTTATTCCTTTCAACTAACCAAATTTGTAAAATCTTAGTTTTTACCCAAAATAGGGTTACAATTTAATGTATTTATGGAGGAGGGACAACCCAACAAACCTCCCCTTCCCGACTCCATGAAATAGCTCTAGCCAGCATGGGAAGTTCCATCCATGCCTGCTTCATTCCTGCAATAAACATGTTTCTCCTTTGACACAACTTTAGTCATCATGTTTAAAACATTCCTTTCAGTATAAATTTTTGTTAGCTCAAAAGATTTACTATTCCCATGGCTTCTAGACGATGTCATCCCTTCCAAAAACCCATCACCATTGGATGGCAATCCCTGCAGCTCGTTCATTCCAGCTCCGCCACCAACGAGTTCACTTGTGTGTTGATCAGCAGGGAATGTTGGATATTAGACATAAATATATACATACATATGGAATTGTATAATATTTTGTTATTTAAGGTTGGTTTAAATTTAATTGATCTATTAAAGTTAAGTATTTATGAGTCATAAATAAATGTGTGGAATTTAATGTGCATACCATAAATAAAGGTGTGGAATTCAATATATAGATATCATTTTCATAATTTCTCTTTTATGATGGGTCAAATTGAAATTATGAAACTATTGACTATAAATAAGGAGGTTATGGTTTTTGAATTTGTAAGTAGTTTTCGTTCTGGTATTCCATTATCTAGTAACTTTAGTTTTAAAAACTAGTATTGAATTTGGAAAATCAAAACCTAAAGAGGTAAAAAATCATTTTGCTTTTATGGATTCAGGTACGTTTCAACTATCTAATTTTATTTACTTGATGATTTGATTTGAAGATTAATAAAGTTTTTTAAAGTTTTAATCATAAAGTTCTAAAAGACGACATCAGAGCCAACTATATTTCAGATCATTTAGGATTTCTTTTATTTGTGTTTAATTATGGATTGGAACTATCCACTTTCATATCACATTCAGATCTAAGGATTCAAATTTAGAAAACCCCAAAATAATACAAGGTTGTAAGAGTAATAGGATCTTCAACCCGTTGGGAGTTTCCTAAAATTCAGTAGTAATTATTGTCTTTGAGACCTTTATTCCCAAAATTAAGGTCCTCTATTGGAAAAATATCAAGTGAGAAAAATAAAGTTACAAAAGGTTATAATTTTAGAAATTTCTAAATAAAGATACTTTTATAACCCTTTCAGTTTGGGATTATTAAAGTAGTCTCTTTTGTAGAAATTAATTTATTTTTTAATATTGAGACGGTTATGGGTATTTAATTCATGTGAATATTAATCGGCCAAAAGGAAGGGTTAATATTTGACAGAATTATATATTCATTTGTGGTAATAAATATAGGATAATTATTAAAGTTTCATGTGAATAATAAATTGGCCTATAGGAAAGTTTATTATTTGACATAATTTGTTGTCAATATTTGATTACTGCATTAAGATTCATTTGTGATAATAAATATGGGATAATTATCAAGCTTCCATGTAGATAATAAATTGGCATAAAGGAAGGTTTATTATTTGACAGGATTTATTGTTCATATTTGATTATTGCATTAACAGTACCACTTATAAATTAATATTTCTTTACAAAGACTAAATATTAATGTTGTACTAGGTATCTGTTGATGGGATTAACCATTATTTGAATTATTAATCTTATTATGGGCATGTTGTTTTGTTCTATGGATTCAGTTAATTAATATGCATATATGATATTTGCAAACATCAACAGTTCCAATGCTTAAAGATAATTTTAAGGATTGGAAAAAGAACATGATAATCATTCTCGACTACATGAATCATGACCTTGCATTAAGGTCTAAACAACCTTTTCTCTTACAAATAAAAGTTTCATTAAGGAAAAACGGGACATTGAGAAGTGGGAATGTTCAAATTGCACAAGTCTTTTGATCATGAAGCATAGGATTCTAAAGACCTTTAGGGGAGATGTGTCTGAAAAGGTTACTACAACTATTAAGGTTCTTAAAGAAATTGAAAAACATTTTATAAAAATGATAAGGCTGAAATAAGTACGTTTTTGTCAAACTTGATTTCAATAAAGTTTAAAGACAAAACAAGCATAAGAGAGTACATCTTAGCAATGTCAAATATTGCTTCAAAACTAAAAGCACTAATGTTAGAGGTATCTGAGGATTTGCTCGTGTATTTTGTTTTAATTTCTCTTTTGGCACAATTTAGTTAATTCAAGGTTAGTTATAACTACCAAAGGGACAAATGGACTCTAATTAAGCTCATTTTGATGGTGTGCAAGAAGAAGAAAGGTTGAAGCAATAATAGGCTAAAAGTGTTCACTTGTCTAGTACCTATTATGACAAAAATAAGAAGAAAATCAGGCTTCTTGCTGTTTCTTTTGTGGTAAACTTGGACATATGAAGAAGGAATACACTAAGTATCATGTTTAGCGTGAAATAAAGGTCCATTTCATAATTTTGTTTGTTCTGAGGTCAATTTAGCTTCAGTACCAATACACACTTGGTAGCTAGATTCGGGTGCTACTACTCACATAAGTGTGTCAATATAGGGTTGCATGAATTGCCGAAAGCCAAATGATGCTGAAAGATTCTTATAGTTGAAGCAATAGGGATGTTTAGAATTCCTTATACAAAAGACACATTTCCAAGATCTTCATTTCAAATTTCTTTGATAAAAATCTCTTAATGTCGTGCAAGAAACCTATATTATTGCTGGCAAGCAATATATCATCAACATATAAAACCAAAAAATATACTTATTCCCATTAAACTTATGGTATATGCAATCATCAATCACATTTATCTCAAAACCGAATGAGAGAATAACATGATGAAATTTATGATACCATTGACAGAAGCTTGCTTAAGTCCTTAGATGGATTTTTTAATTTGCAAACCATATTCTTTGAATCTCCCGATATAAAATTTTCTAGTTGCACCATATAAATTTTTTCATCAATGTCACCATTTAAAAGCACACTCTTTACATCCATCTAATGTAACTCAAGATCAAAATGTGTCACTAATGGCATAATTATTCTGAATGAGTCCTTCGATGAAACTAAAGAGAATGTCTCATTATAATCGATGCCTTCCTTTTGAGTAAAGCCCTTCACAACAAAACGAGTCTTATATCTTTATACATCACCTTTCAAATCCTTCTTGGTTTTAAATATCCATTTACAACCAATAAGCTTTTCACCTTCAGGCAATGGAACAAGATTTCAAACGTCATTAGCTTTCATGGACTTCATCTCTTCATTCATGACATCACTTTTGAGAATTAGAACTTTTCATGGCCCGATGAAAGTTGATTGAATCATCTTCTATAATTCCAATGTTATCTTCATGTTCTTGGAGAAAGATGATATAATCATTTGAAATTGTACTTCTCCTTTCTCTTGTGGATTTTCTCAATGGTATTTGCTCTTAAGGCTGTTGCGTTTCCTCTTTAGGTATAACTTGATGATTGTGATTAAGGAGATTCTCGACATTGTCTTGTAATTCTAGTATTTTTTCTTGAACAACATCAGGAATATGATCCTGATTAGTGTGAAGAACAATCATGGGAAGAGAAATATATTATTCTTCATAGACAAAGTATCTAACTTGATTTCCCCTTCCAAACTGAACATCCTCAAAGAATTGTGCATTTCCTGTCTCAAAGAATGACCTTTTGGGATCATAAAACTTATACCCTGTAGACCGTTCAGAGTACCCAACAAAATAACTGCTAACTATTCTTGAGTCCAGTCTTCTTTCATTTGGCCTATGACGCCTTGCCTCAGTTGGACAACCCCAAATACATAAATGTTTAATACTGGGTTGTTTTTCAGTTCATAATTCATAAGAGGTCTTAATTGTTGCCTTTGTCAGTACTCTATTAAGAAGATATGCTATTGTCTTTAGCGCTTTACCCTAGAGTGGATCAGGTAAAATAGTATGAGCAATCATACTTCTCACCATGTCTTTTTATATTCGGTTTTGTCTCTTAACAACACCATTCATGCTAAAAGTACCTGGCATTGTGTATTGTGAGATGATTCCGCACTCTTTTAGGAATTTGGCAAATGGTCCTGGTCGTTGTACACCTGATCCATCATATCTACCATAGTATTCACTACCACGATCAGAATTGATAGCCTTAATAGTTTTGTCAAGTTGGTCTCAACTTTAGCCTAATATGCCTTAAACACATCTAATGTTTGAGACTTCTCATGAATGAGATAACAGTAACCATAATAAGAATAATCGTATATGAACTTAATAAAATATTGTTCACCATTCTAAAAAGCCTTAGGAAATGGCCCACAAATGTTCGTATATAC
>JAURVB010010426.1:0-19320 GCA_033002965.1 Piper betle | reverse complement strand
TATATATACAGATCCAACACTGCGCTGAAAATTATCAAAAAAAATGGCTGCGTTGCTCCCGGTGGTTCTACTAATATTCCACATGTTTGCTTTCCTGCATGGCGATCAGCCATTAGTGTTATCAGCTCCCACAGCAAAGCCCAATTGCACGGATTCTTGTGGCGGCATCAAAGTTCCATATCCCTTCGGCATCGGCATCAACTGCTCCTTTCATGAACGCTTCAACCTTACGTGCAACAACTCCGCCACTCCTCCAAATCTCATCTTGGGCAGCAACATCCAAGTTCTGGATGTGAATATATTGGAAGGGGAAATGAGCGTGAACCTTCATATAAGATACGAATGCTTCAACAGGACAGGTACGGCTATAGTGGAAGCTTTCGGTTCCGCATCACTGAGGAAATCATTTTTCACCTTCTCCGCAAGGAGGAACATGTTCACGGTCATAGGCTGCGACACCTCTGGCACTTTCACCGGCTTCTTAGGCAAAAACTTTACGACAGGGTGCATTTCCTTCTGCGCCGACGACAAGAGTCTAACCAACGGCACTTGCGACGGCATCGGCTGCTGCCAGACGGCAATTCCAAAGGGTGTGAGAAAGATGGAGGTGAGACTGTCGAGTATTGACAACTACACAGAAATCAATCGAAAAGAGGGTGTTGCCTGTGGTTATGCGTTCTTGGTCGACAAACGTAAGTTCAACTTCTCCATCTCCGACGTCTATGGTACCGAGTTCAGGGATAGAAGAGCGGGCGTGGCTCCGGTGGTTCTGGACTGGGCGCTTGGAAATGAGACGAATGGATGCGAGTCATCAGCAAACAGGCGTGTTTGTGTTGATGGTGAGTGCTACAACTCGCCCGACGGAAGTGGATTTCGATGCAGGTGCAAAGAAGGCTACCATGGCAATCCTTACCTCCTCCACGGCTGCTTTGGTAAGATCCATGAAATGTAGATATATTAGTCACCGCTCATCGTCAGCGCGGTATTTTTTTTACTACAGTTCATCATCATTGTTAAAAATTATTATATAATTTCTATTTATTAATTGAAGATCACACTTCTCTTAAAACTAACAACTTTTTTGATAAAAAATTATCAAGTAAAAGGTATTACTATTAGAATATACCTATCAGTTTATATATATATGTCTCCGATTAGAATGAGACACGTTAGTATACGATTTCAATTACCCTTGAATATGAGATAATTTTGATGATCTGGTTCGACATATGAAAATTAAAATTAAATAATTTCCATTTTGTCATTTTATCTAGACTAAAGGTCAATTGTTATACTATGTATACAAAGTAAGTAATTTTATATTACTTTATTATTTCTAATTAAATATAGTTAATCTTCAATCTTAATAAAGATGACATTGGCAATTAATTAGCACTCATAGCTTGCATATTCTAAGTAATCTAATCTAATATTGTCATTTGATTTTTTTATTGCTAACAATCTAATTTAATCTGGTCATTTAATTTTTTTATTGCTAGATGTCGACGAGTGCACAAACGGGAGTCACCAATGTGAAAATGTAACATACTGCGTAAACAAGCTCGGAAGTTATGACTGTGTGTGCCCCTCTGGGTACACTGGAGACGGAAAAATACGTGGGTGTCATCTTCCTCCGATCGTGACCAATGCTCCTTCAAAACGCGACCCACCCGTAGCAGTGATCATTGTAGGTCAGTAATAGATTGTAAAGCAATTTAATTATGAGTATATATATGCCCATAAGTTTTTGATGTGATAGATATTAACATCTGCCACATTTTTATAGGATACTTTTACTATTTTTAAGGGTGAGGCATAGGCTTCTTATTAATCCAAAATAATTAGTCATTTTAAAAGGACTTACCTTCTACATATATAATAATCTTTACTCTTAAATTCCCCCTTATGTGGGATATATTTTTTAACGGGGTAGTGACTAATATAAATGTAGGTTTTTAAATTTTTTAAAATAATTAATCATTTTAAAGTGAAGCCTATACACTCATTTTTATATGGTGTCAGATCTAACATCCCCCTCAAGATTGTGGGTGTATTATATTTTCTTAATGCTCATGTATTCATCTATTACGGTACAAACATAGCTTATATAGCCTGTCTACCCAGAGGGGCACAGATGCGGACATAAGGTCTACGTGATAAGTTTAATACGGGGGTGTGTTAATATCATTGTTTAAACTCGTATTTAAATAAGGTTTAAACTCATTTATATATATTTATATATATATATATATATATAATTAGCATCCTTATTTATGTCGGTGAACTATGAATAGTTTTATTATTGGGCTTTATGGGCCCCCAAAATAGATTTGAAATAGGTTTCGTTAATTAGATATTATGCGTATGTTTTTGTTCGTCTTATGTACATTTACAGCTTAATATACTGTTCTCTGGCAGCCACTGCGGGAGGATTTCTGCTTATTTCAGTGAGTATTTCTTGGGCGTGTTGGGTGTATAACAAAAGAAAGCTCATCAGACTCAGGCAGAAATTCTTCGAACAAAACGGTGGTTCACTCCTGCACCGGCTCTCTTCTGCTAGCCATTCTGCGGGTACTATGGACATCATCAAAATTTTCACAGCGGAGGAGCTAAGGAAGGCGACGAACAACTACCATGCGAGCAATATTGTGGGGAAGGGAGGTCAAGGCATGGTCTTCAAGGGAACACTTCCAGACAAGAGAGTGGTAGCAATTAAGAAAGCCATAAATGTTGATGGTGAACAAGTCCGTCAATTCATTAATGAGATTGTCATTTTGTACAAGATGAATCACAGGAATGTGGTCCAACTTTTAGGCTGTTGCCTAGAGACCGAAGCTCCCTTGCTTGTGTATGAGTTCATCCCCAATGGAACTCTCTTCGACCACATTCACCACAAGGACCGAGTATCTTCCCTCTCCTTCGACAGTCGTTTGAGAATTGCTGGGGAGTCTGCTGGGGCGCTAGCATTTTTACACTCCGCATCGTCAATGCCTATCATTCACCGTGATGTGAAATCTGCCAACATTCTTCTCGACGATAGCTTCATATCGAAGATATCCGACTTTGGTGCGTCAAGAATTGTTCCCCTTGACGGGGTACAAGTCACCACTCTGGTACAAGGGACTTTGGGGTACTTGGACCCCGAATATTTCCATACAGGACAATTGTCAGAAAAGAGCGACGTCTATAGCTTTGGGGTCGTTCTTGTGGAGCTTCTCACCGGTGCCGAGCCTATTTGTTCGGCCAGAGCTCAAGAAGAGAGAATGCTTTCCGTCTATTTTATCTTGGCCCTGAAAGAAAATAGGCTATTCCAGGTTTTGGCAGATCAAGTTGTGAAGGAAGGAGATTTGGACCGATTGGTGGCGGTTGCTGAGTTGGCTAGGAGATGTTTGAAGGTGAAAGGAGAGGATAGGCCAACCATGAGACAGGTTGCGGCAGAATTGGAAAGGCTAAGGGCAATGAGGCAGCATCCATGGACTAATAATAATATTGTGAACCGAGAAGAGACTCAGAATCTGCTTGGTGAATACGAAAGTTCCGAAGGCTGCACTGGTGTTCAAATGATGAGTCCAGCATTCTGAACCAAGGTGTCTCAATATGACTACAAACCCTCGTGTAAGGAACCACATATGTTTTTGTTTGTTTTGTGTGCTAATGTTCATAATAAGGGCCGGGCACGAGCCCCGCTAAGATGAGTTTGGCCTAACTTGAACTCGGCTCATTTGATAAATGAATCGAGTTTCAAGTTATATAATTTTGAGTCGAGCATGTTCGAGTTCGAGTTGAGCATCGGTCTTCTTAGTATTTTCATCATCGCATGTTTGAAGATTTAGTTTGTTCTCTATGTAATATTTTTAATTATTATTTATTGTAAAAATATGAATGATATTTTCCTTAAATGATAGTCATATAATAATTATTAGATTGTTTAAATTTAATTATTTTTATACAAATTATTATTTTTAATATTATATTATCCATATATTGTTAAAAAAAAAATACTAGTAGTTTATATTAGACATCGAGTCGATTCGAACTGAGTTTTAAGTTGAATCAAGTTTTTTCGAGTAAAATTGAGTTGAGTTTGATATAACTTGAAACGAACTCTATTGTAATCAAGTCGAATTGATTTTTTTAGGATAGAGTTTCGAGTCAAACTTAAAATAAATCGAGTTCAAAATGAGCTAAGTTGAGTCACAAAACTCGCGAGCTAGTTCGGCCCGAGACCAACCTTAATAATAGTACTTCATAATTTTTTATGAATTAATATTGGGTGTGTAATTCAACATTATGTACATTTTACTTTGTATATAAGCAATTTTTACTATCAAATTACTTTCATCGTTCCATCTACTCAATATAATTAATAACTAGATTTATGCGTGCTAGCTAGTTAGTTTATAATTTCATAGATACATATATTGTTATATCTAGTTTATTAATATTATAAATTTAAATCGTCTTTTACCACACGACTCTCCAACATTTTTTTGATAATTTTTTTTTCAAATTTTAAAAATTTTAGAGGCAAAGTTTAATCTAAACCGTTATATTAAACTAGCAGCTCATATTAAACTTTAGTTATTATCTCTATTTATAATACTTTTTTCATTTAAGCTATCACCCTTTCCTATTACATGAGTTATTATTAAGGGACTTGTGAATATTTGGGCGAATAAATAAAGGGCATGTAGCAATAAAAAAATACATTTACGAGATAATACCGTGTAACATCTTCTGAACTAGCATGGTTTAGGCCTTTGTACTATTTTAATCCATACTTGATTTTTAATGTAAAATTTTCATAAGAAAATTACACTATTTTTTCTGATATTTAATAAAATGTTAATGATAAAATACATTTTTAGCTAAAGTCCTGCGTAATACGTAGAGTATATTTGAAACTTATTAATAGTAATATATATTAAGAATATATAAAATTAACTTCAAAATCATTGCTATATTATTTTTAAATAAAAATAATAAATATTTATTTAGTTTTAACAAAAAATATAGTTGTACACAAATATTAAAAGCAATTATAATTTTAACAAGTAAAAAATTTTAATAACTGAATTTTTTTAAAAGATTTTTAATTTGAATAGAATTATACTCTTAAGATTTTTTAATAATAAAGAACAACATGTAAATAAATAAATATATAAATTTTTAAAAATCTTAATTAAGTGTATATTATTAAGTAACAAACTTTAATTTGTTAGTAATTATAAATATATATTTTTTCAATATTTGTGAAATTCCTAATTCTGGTAGAATTATAATCCAACACTTTTTAATAATAATAATAATAATGATAATGATAATAATAATAATAATAATAATAATAATAATAATAATAATAATAATAATAATAATAGTAAAGTAAGTATTAAGGGGCAAGTAAAATTATTATGGGCTAGAATCAATCATAAGGCAAGAAAGATTAAAATATGATGAAAGCGAAAAAAATCCAAGTGCTTTAAGGTAAGGGGGTTAATAAAATATTTATTTATAATTTTAAGATTTTGTTATACCGAGTCTGACCAAATTAAACTAAATATACTTTGTACCCTGGTTGCACGAATCGGCCGATTCCGTGCGGAATCGGCCGATTTAAATCGGATCGGCGTCGCGCCGATCCGATTTCGGGGCCGACTCGATCGGCCCCGAATTGGCCCTGGAATCGGCCGAGTTCGCTCGATTCCGACCGATTTAAATCGGAATCGGAATCGGCCGATTTAAATAGGAATCAATTATTTAGGAAATTACTAAAATACCCTAGGTATGATATTTATTAAATTATTTAATCATGGGTAAAATAGTAATTTAGATTTTAAAAACCTAAAATCAAACCCGCTCCCCCGTGCCGCCGCCGCTCGTCCGCCCGCCGCCGCCCCGTTTCCTCCCTCCACCGTGCGTCCCCGACTCTGGGCTCGCCGCCGACCGGGCTGCCGACCTCGCCACCGATGTGTGGCCGGACCGAATCGGGCTGTGACGCACGAATCGCCGCCGACTCGTCGCCGGCTCCGGGCCGCCGACGGTTCGTCCGACCGGGCTGCCGACATTGACCGGGCTGCCGACATCCTCCGACATCGCCCCCGGGAGGCTCGCCGCTGGACCGGGCTGCCGGCGGCGGCGAGGGGTAGAGAGGGGAGGGTGGCATTCTCGTAATTAAAAGTTGACTCGAGTCTAACCCGAGTTAAAAATAATAATTAATTCTAAATAATTTAAAAAAAATCTTAAAAAATATTTAAAAATATCATAAACTATAATACACAGAATAATATCAAAATAACATCAATACCCAATTTTAATATATTTATATTATAAATTGTCAAATTATTATATATGACCGATTAAATTAATTTGGACCGATTCAACTGAACCGATTCTTGGCCGAATCAGACCGTTTCCGATTCCAATTCCGATTTCATGGAAAACCGATTCCGATTCCAATTCCGATTCATGTAACCATGCTTTGTACCAACAATATATGAGGTATAATAAACAACACGATATTTAAGACAATGAATAGAGGTGAGTTTTTATTTGTTACATTATAATAACAAAATAATCATATATTATAAAAGAATATTTTTTATTTTAATTTTTATTTCAAATTGCAATGACAACTTAGTTTTAAAGTTTTTACTTAATGTACTATTTCTTAATTCTAGATTTATAATTGTTCTTCTTATATATCTTCAATATTCTACATATTTATCTTTATTATCTTAATATAATTAGAATTCTCTAATAGTGTTTTTAAAAGATTTTAAAATTATTATCTTTCCTATAGTTATTTTAAAAGAATTTTGAACATGGGTTACTGCAAAAAAATTATCTAATATATATTTATTTACAATACCTATAAATATATTATTATAATTTAAAAATTAAATATTAATTTTCTCACAACCGGCACAACACGCAAGGAACAGGCTAGTTAAACATGTATTTTAAGAAATTCTGATATTTAAAATGAATATTTGTGAAAGTATTTCATCTTCAATGCCCCGTGACGAGCATATCAGAACTTAGACCCACAACGGAGCCAAGTTATGGACGCAGCATCACTTACACGTTGCTAGGCGTTGTCTGTATTTTTTTGTAATCAAAACTTCACTAAATGGAAGAGAAAATTGGTAAGTATATGCATGTGAAGAAAAACAAAAATAAAAAGCATATGTATGAACGCTGGATCCCCACAGGGCACAAGGTTATGTCAGTGGCCCATCAAAATAAAAAAAGCTGATAAGTTAGTCCTCAACAAGCAAGAATTAAGTGCTTGCTTAGGCCGATCCATTCTTTATATAAGCTACCAAAACCTATACGATTTTACATAAATGAAATCAACCTGACTTGAATGTTGGGGAAAAAAATCAACCCGACTTGAATGTTGGGAAAAAGAAATCAACCTGACTTGATTCAGACTTCATTCTCACATCAAAAGGACTAGCTAGTGCAACTATCAAGATCAAGAGCATTAGTTAATGAACTTATGAACCATGAAGTTGCTTGACATTATTAACGACAATGGTCCGGAGGAGGCCGGAAATGCCATGATGGGCGAAGCAGCAGCACCTCATGGAGACTGAGAGACAACAAGAGCTCACTCCTCGACCAGTTCAAGCGAAGTTCCTTTGAGGTGCAGCTCAATCAGGCCATACTTCGCCGGTGCTTGATGGAGCCTCATGGCGGCCAGCTCTCCACCCCCGCTCTGCACCCATAACCACCGTCCCCTGAGAAAGTGGACCGGCAGAGTCAAAGTGCAACAAGGCTACCATCTGCCCGGCGTAACGTGATGGTGCCAATTTGTGGTCGGATGGGTGCCATCATCTCGACAAGGAGAAGTACAGAGGTTCAAGTTTCTGCAGCTCGTATGAGCTTGGCTGATCTTTTTGCACTCGACATATAAATGAGTTAAACCAATTATTGGTGATAAATTCCTGCCACATTTGTCATTTTCATTTTAGTTTTCATGTCAATATTTTTTAGTCGATCACCATTGCACCCTGTGGGTAACAAGAAGAAAAATATATATTATATTTTCCCTCTCTGTGGGGCAGCTCATGCCAACTGAAAAAATTAATTGATCAATATCACAATCATTCTTTCAAAGATCAAGATCACAATCATGAATGTTAAAAGTTCTACACAAGCAAAAGCACAGGGGCCGCCAAGGGTTCTGATGTTGCCCCCTCCAACAGGGAACAACAGTCCAGTGGATAAGTCTCCAAGATGAGGAATAAGGAGTATAAAAACTACTTCCAATATTGCAAATGGCTATTCACTTATAACAAGGTTTATCTGTATTTGTTTATTATTGTAACTTGTACGGTACGTTTATTTAGTTAAAAGTAACACAAACCATGCATATATATATACAAATGTAATACATATGGATGCTTTTGCACTCTTTATGCATGCATACATGGCTCAGATATCTAGTATCTCGGTGCCTTGCTTTGCTCGTAAGCACACAAATTTCCAAAAGCCTGAGGGGTCATTTACATTTGAAGGACAACAAATGTTAAAACTTTCCTATGAGTTAGTTGTGTTTGGTAGATGATGACCCAAGGCAGGTGGGTATGTTCTTGGCCTGAGAAACGAGATCATATGAGTTATGGTCTCCACGGTTTGTACTTGGACCTGTCTCAGCAAATTCTTCTCGAGATTCGATGGCAAGAAGTCTTCTTACAGATGGTGATAAAGGTCACAGAACAAGTGTTTTATTTTTTTCATGTTCTTTTTCCTAAAATTTTACCAATTTGCTGAATTTTTAAATCTTAGTTTGCAAGGCTACCAATATCCCTTCCAAACAGAAAATAAAACCTTGTTTTAGCTGTTGTGGCAACCTTCGTTACCCCCAGTCCCTGTGACGAGCACTATTTCCCACAATTGAAGATGGCAAAAATATCATTTATTAGTCTGGTGTACAATAGCTGAATAACTTACATTTGAGAACGAACCACAGACGTAAGTTTAAGTTGCGTTTTTTTGATACTTGTTTCCTTATGAGCAGACTAATTGATTCCTTAGAATAGAATACGTTTTTACTTGTATTATTAGTTCCTCTCATGTATAGGACTGTTATTGGTGAGTATTGCACGACACACAGGGGTGACATCTTTGATGTTCTACCTAACACAAGTAATTCTTTTGCAGCTTTAAACACATAAAAATAAAAACATATAATGATTAACAAAAAATGGATCCATAAAATAAAAAGGATTGACCAACCTCTCAAATTCTTGCATTAAGTAAGCTTTGTCGTACATATTCCTCACAACCAATTTGAAGATATAGCTTTATTTGGAAATCCATTAGCAGACGGATTATCTGGTACCTTTGCTAGAGAGCGATACTGCAGCTTCACACTCTCAGCATTATCCAGCGTCTTCACCACATACCTGCAGAACATTATTAAAGAATAATATTAAGTACATTAAGCACAAATCAGGCCAGTCCACATATCAGCAGATAAATCTACATTGGCTACTTCTTGAGAGCACACTATCAACCAACTATATTGAGCATAGTTCAACAACAGTGCAGAAACTGTGACCACAAATATTGGATCTTGTAAAATGAATAAGATTCCCAAATAAACAGGAACAATGATGGGATAACTACTTATACATTCTACTCTATGTACATGAACATATATAGTTTCTGACCTTTAATAGTGCTGAGTAAAGTAAATGTAAAAGTAAGGGAATACCATCCATTGAGACATTGTGTTGTCACAACAGCTTCACGGCCAACAAAGCGTTGAGGGGTTCTCTTATTTCCCTGAGAAAAGATAACTCAAGTGTACACTTCCTGGAGTTTTATTATTCAAATGTACAAAATTCTTCCAATATACCTTTATTATGACCCTGTCAGTTACAACAAATGGAAATTGAACACCTTTACCCCTAGAATAATCTACTGGATAAGAGTCACCAAAGCTTCCATTTTCCTGCTTAGAAATTGGAAGGTTGTTTAGTTCCAACATGCAACTGAACAATAGTCAAGCACAAAGGAAAATTTTCTATTATCCATATTCATGAGTCTAAGACAAGAATTTCCCAGGTCTCGATCAAACAAATAAAAGAATTTGGGAGACCTTCCATTTGAAGACTCTCCAAAAAGATCATTAGAAGGAAGAGAAGTTGCATATATTGAAGCAAATTTTAGAAAATCAGAACCTGATCACATCTATCTTTTCTCCTTTTTCCACTCCTAAAAGAAGATTGTAACTCTTCATCAATTCGGAAAGCTTGAACAGCAGTACGCAGGGCTGAAGAAAAAAATTATGCCATTTGTTAGGAAAAATGCATAAGTCAAAAAAGAGAAAGAAGAAAGGATTTATATTAAACGGAACAACCAAAATAATTAGGATGAAAGAAACAGCACATAGAAGACAGCTGAAGAGTATTAGAAAGTATAAAAAATTAGCAGTTAGTAACAAATATTGAACGCCCAATATTTTTAAATAACTAAAATATTATTGGTAATAAAGATTTTATTTACTGAAGAATGTGTTCATGAAACCGCTCAAAAACTTGGCATCCAGAGCATCAAAAGAAAAAGTATAGTTTCATAGTGGTGCCATAACAGATGACGACATTTGAGGTGGGCGGCGCAAAATCTGAGGAGAAAGAAATACGGTTCCAGAGCTTGCCTCTCATTTCATGAAAACCATATTTTTTTACAATAGCTGATAAGATACAGCAAGATCACAAATAAAATATGAAATATCATTTTTTTTAACATTCTTTTCTTTTCTGAGGTGGAGAAGACATTCCATCATGCAAAATTACTTATAAAAAAATGAAAAAACATCATTGTAGTTCTATTTATTCAGAAGAATGCATTAAACTAGAGTATTCCTCAGCCTGACTCTAGACATATAAAAGGCAATAAAAATCTGTAAAGCAAAAAAAAGGTCCTGCACAGGTGTGCAACAGAAATATTCACCTTACCTAGATTTGGGGCCACCAATTCCTCTTTAATTGAATGTCCACATGTATAACATGATTTCTGCATACCAGCACATCAAGGTCATCACAGAGGCAAAAAGTAACACATTAAGAAAGTGGTGCTCTGCAATAAGCATAAGAAGCTAGAGGAGTTTTATGAATGTAAATTATTGCTTAGCAATTAAAATTCAGAAATAATTGATTGAAGGTATATATGAAACTAAATAGTTAAAACTTGACAGAGCTTTGGGGCCAAGCAAGTAGTTGTGCATGCTTTCATTAAGGGTGAAGAATCAGATACATAAAACATAAAGGATAGAGACAATCAGATGCTTAACCAGGCCACAAACATACATGCAGCAAGTTGATGTTGTCTGAGATTAGAACGGAAAAAATAAAAGAGACCAGTTAAGACAAAAATACACAGCAATTACAAACAAAAAAGAAGCAAGTTAACATAAATCAATTTCATTTCAAATTTATTTGCAACTGCAAAGTAAATTTGCGGCACTTCACCTTAAGGCAAGTCCACTTGCCCCTGGTTGATAGTATCATTACAACAATTCTAAACCTCCGTTGCTAGGGTATAATGAATGAGGCTACATTTTGTTGACAACTGCCCACTAGGGTGAAACTTACACTTGCCAGCTTCCACCTTTTCAAATTTGTAGAATAGGCCTAATTATGTGGTGTATCAAGGACAATAAATTATGACAGTGTGCACCAAGTAAAAATAACTTGGGTTCTTCATTTGAATGATTTTTGGATAAGAGAGAGGTTATTGATCACGTTGTACTTTCATAACAGCTATGCTAATTGTAAGAGCTTCACTTTTAATTATAGTTCTCACCACATAATTTATAGAATTCAGCTCTGTAACCAGTTCCACAGAAGTCAATATATACATGCCAGACCAAAGGAAAACATTCACAGCAACATAACTATAATAATGGTTCAACAAACAAACAAAAGAATGAAAGAAGGGGGCATATAGAACTCACAATTTTCAAAATATGCTGTATTCCCCCATTTCCAAAAGAATGTCCACATGGGAGTATCATAGCATCATCCATAAGAATACCTCTGGAAAACAAAATAACCAAAGCGTCAATTTATTTCCAGCCAAAACTCGTTTTCACAAAATCTGAATTTATATTAAATCATGGCACCAAGAAATATGCACACCACTCAAATGAGAAAACACAATGTAGGTCCTTTTTTTAAAAGAAAATCTTTCATCCAATCAATCTTACTAAATGAATAAATGCCCACATTCCCAATTTGCCTCTTTCATGGAAAAGGTATTGAAAGAAATATTTTTTAATTTTAAAAATAAATAAATGAGGAAGAAATATGGAAAAAAATTGTCAAATAAGTTCATCCAAACATGTTTAACATTAGAAGCACTATCAAGCATGCAACCCCTCCCACCCGTGGACATTTTTCCAAACTCTTATATAATTGCATTCCTAACAGCAGCATAAGTACACGTTCATCCTTGCTGCCAACTCCTGAAACACCTCCTATTTCCAAAAACAGGGCATTTATGAGCAAACAGAAGGAAAAAAATTAAGAATGAAGAACATAGTTGACTTGTAATATATCACAAAGCGCATAAGCTAATGTGAAAGATTGAGCTAATTGGGAGGAATATGAAGAGAAATGGACATATGAAGTGCATGGGGAGATGACAATTATTAGATGCGATCAGAAAACAAACATGGTACGTGTAGAAGATAAGCACAAAAGGAGGCCAGAGAGAGATGAGACAGACTAAATTCTTATCAACATGCTTTAAGTAACCTTATAGTGTATATTTGAGCCACAAGTAAATACTCATCCATATATTAAAGCTATATCAAAAGGGAATCAAATAATTGAAGTAAGAGCAAGCCATAGACAAGAAGAACGACCACATCTAATTGGACACTTACGTGATGGGATCTGAGAGAATTGCTTTTAAAGACTCTCCTAGTTCAACAAAAAAAGCTACATCCTTCCTCCCACTAAAGCCACAACCATTCTCTCCCCCAACCTCTTTGCGTGCTAGGGAGGCCCATCCGAATTCTGCATCATTTGTGAGTAGTACATATCCTGGCTTGAAATTGAAATTGCATTATCATAATTGCTTGAAGGCCCCTGCCGTTGTTGCTGCTCATTATGAACTCCTCTTACACTGCTACAGGAGAAGACAACGTTGCTATCTTTCTCCAGGTTTCTATTTGATCCTAAGCACAGGAAGAAAAAAGTCAAGATAAATAACAACATTTATCTTCATGCCAGCTATATACTAGATGAAAGCAAATTACAAAGTAAATAATATCAGTAATTCTTATTCCACTCATCCCGAAAAGCGTCAAGGGCATGAATCTTAATAGAGGGAAATCAGAAAAAGTTTCAACCATCTATCAGGCAAAATAAAAGAATTGGTGGAGTTAACAAAAATCAAATACACTAGGCAAAAGTATGGTTAGCATCAGTACGCATTGAAAAACTTTAAAGTAGGCCTTACTCGCAGGTAAAAACTAGTAACAACGGCTGTATCCCATACGAACCCCAAAGCAAATATCTTTGTAGCTCAAAACAAACAACAAAAATGTCCAATTTAGCAGAAATAACAACGACAGCGTCAAGAACTCGAACTCCTTAAATCATCTTAAACAACTGCAATTTGTTTTGTATGGTACACATTTTACAGCATAAAATTAAACTCGATAATCAACTTCCAAGGGCCTGAATAAGAACATTGAAAATTAGACACCACCAGAATATCAACCCTCACCAAAAAAATGCCTTCCAAAACCCTACCAAATGAGTGGTGATCCTTCTGCAAATCCAACCCCGGCTCACCGACCACCTTCTCCGATCCACTCTGCACACTACCACTGCTATTATTATTGTTGTTGTTGTTGCTGCCGCCATTGTCGCAGCTACCGCTGGGAAGAGCTTTGTCGCAGAGATCCCCGCCGACCACCAGCCCTTCGACCTCGCCATCGCCGTCGTCGCCGACCTCGTCGCCGTCTTCGTCGTCGTCGTCGTCAACCTCCTCAACGTCGACATCGCCGCCGGGGGGAGAGTCCCGGTTCCAGCCCCGGCGGCGGAAGTCGTGGGAGAAGAAGCGATCGGAGGGGCGGGGGCGGGGGCGGGAGGGGGTGGGGAGGGGCAGGGAGGGTCGCCGTGGAAAGCCATGTGAGGGGCAGCGAGGGCGGCGCCTTCGTCGCGGCGGGGAGGGTGGACGAGATCGAGGTCGGGATGGGAAGCCATGGCGCCACACCGCAACCGACGAGCCCTGGCTTGCCTGGAAATCACAGGTTGGGAGAGCTGGCTCACTCACCGCGGTTCTGCCCCGGAGCTAACTTCGACTCAGTTGAACTCGCATTCTTTCCATTTAAAAAAATAAAAAAATAGAAGAATTTACGAAAAAATATATATAATTATAAATTCACAATGGAAAAAAATAGTATCAGTTTAAGCTCTGACACCTATGCATAAGCTAAAATAAATATAGGAATTTAAATTAGGAGGACATTTAATTAGATGATTTGATGTTTACAATTTTATCAAATTAAGATCATGTGATTTGAACAAATGGCTGGTTTCAAACTTTTGCTGATACTCAGGTTGATAAACTTGTGCCGCAGCATAGTCAACATAACTATACTTGATTTTTTCTATAGCATTTTATCCAACGACTGTCAATAAAATCCCTATGTATAGCCCCAGTACCTCCAGCTTAACCTCTTCCAATTCCAATTGTCGCCGTCGCCCCGACCATACTAGCTCTCGCGCCACCTCCTCAGCGACGTCGAGCATCTTTTTCAGTGGCAATATTTATCCCTCTATTAATAAAATCCCTCTGTATATTCTATAGTCGTTGGATTTTATTTTCTATATATATGAGGAGGGGGAATTTGTACTATAGTACTGTGCTCGAATTTTAATCTGGCCGTTAAAAGACCGTCCAACAGGGGCAGCACAACGTGAGCAGTTAGTCTACAAATGTCTTCAAATGCCATGGACGTCCCGACCCCTCTTGATCTCCGACTAACTCGTCGCCGCCACTATTGCCATTGGCGCCGCTCGCTCTGTCACTACTGCCGACGCTGTCACTGCCAACGTCGACGCCCTCCTCGGTCTCGTCTTCCCCGGCGGCGACGGGGAGATTCGTGCGATCGTCAACGAGATCTGGGCCAAGAACCAGGACCGCGCGGAGAAGAAGGAGGCACTCCGGTGCATGCAGGCGATGGCAGCTCTGTTCCAGCGGTTGGGGACGGTGGGGAATGGATTTGGTGCTCACAGGTATTGTTCCTTATTGTTTTGGTCTTTATAGTCTTGGTGAATGATGTGGTGATGGTATTTTTCGTTGGCGATGGATCTAGATTTTCTATGTTGTTTTTTTGAGCTCTGGATCGGGGATTTTTGTGCTTACTAGGTTGGCCGGTAAATTGAGTGTTTACTACTACAATTTACGTAGATGAACTGTTTGTCAGTTTTCATCTGCATTAAATCTAGGATGTCAATTTTGGTAGAAATTGATAACATTAAACCCTTTTAAAAATTGATAGCATGGAATGGATTAAATAGACATGGTGTTCTGCGTAGTTTTAAGTTGTAAACAGTAGTCAAATCAGTGCGAATTGCTTGTAGAGTGTACTTGAAATTGAAGGAAAATATTGGTGAGGTACTACTGAAAATCTTTTTAGCACTTACCTGTGCTTTTTAAAAATTTTCTTAACAGTGTGATTGTGCATTTTTCTTTGTAGCCATACGCTTGGGACTTCCATTTGTTCCACCTTTTCTTGGGCAAGGTGGTACCCTTGAGGAAATGGTTCATGGAGTTAATTTTGCTTTTGCTGTAACTAGGATTATTTTTTCTAGTGGATCTGATCTGGTAATTCGATGAATAATTTTTCTGGTTGAAATCAAGTATCCCAAATCCAATTTACTGTTTTGGAGTAAGGCTTGGAATATGATTATTGGCAACAATGGCATACTTTTCATTAATATTGTTGCATCAATTGTTGGTTTTCCTTCATACATTTGTGGTTGTTATGCCCACCCTATTTAGTCTTTTTCAAAAAACTTGAGTGATAAAATTGAACAGAAGTGAAATTCTTCTTTGGCAAGAGAAAAGTACTCTACTTGTCTAATTTGTGAAAGTCTGTTTGCATGTAACAGGGTCGGCATATATCGATGGTAAGACCCTAGTGGATCCAATTGTGGTGGGTAATTTAGATTTTGGGATTCCTTGGCTCTAAATGCTGCCAAGAAGGTTTTGAAAAATTTTTAGGTGTTGATCGTATATTTTTTTACGGCTACGACTACTTCTGGGAATTTCATGCTTGGTTGACATTGTGGTGGTTTTTTGTAGATTGCTGATCTTCCTGGGATAGATTGTTTACTGATCACGCAAAGCCTTGATGATCATTGTCATACAAGGACTTTGAAGCTTTCATCTCAGAAGTTCTTTGGTCTGAGAGTGGTGTCAATTCCCAATGCCAAGCCAATGTTGTATCCACTGTTTAGTAATGTAAGTACCGACCATGACAAGAAGCTAGGTACCCTGTCCGGTGATGTAAGAAACAATTGTTTTGATACATTTTACAATGACAAGAAGCTAGGTACTCACAATGTGGTGATTCTTTGCAGCCCGAAAACTTACTTCTTGATTCATATGGTGTACTGAAAGTTTTAGACTTTGGCCCGAGTGCATTCTCATAACAATTAAGGGGTCATTCCTGGAGTTCTTTTTATAGATATTGTTGAGATATGCTTATTGGATATTGTTGCCTTGATAAATTAAAATTTATATATGAAAACCTTTTATTTCATATCAACTATTAACCTGTATTTGTTAAAAGTCATTATTATCATCATCATCATCATCGTCATCCATCGTCATTATAGTCATCATCCCCCATATTCCATGTTCAAATTCCATTGTTTAATCTTCAATTGCTTTTTTTAATGTACCACTACTTTGCTGCAAGTGAGATATACAATCCAATTCGTATGTTTATTGCTGGATATGTTTGGATTACTGGTTTTGGTAATTTTTCATACTATGGCTGAAGTCTCAATGTAGTTTCTCCTTGTTGCAGGAGTGAAAAAGAATGATGTCAGGGTTAGGTATCCACTTCTGCAAAAACGCCAGTGTGAAAAAGCGTCTATATAGTTTGCACTGAATCAATCAAACGTCTGTAATTTGATTATGCAAAATTATGGGGAAAGATAATTAGGGGAGGATTTTGAGAACTTTGGAAATTTTTATTTTTCTCCTATGGATTTTGTGATTTCGTTTTTCAGTTCAAGCAGGCATTCCAAATAAACATGTCTCTGTTTAATGTCAAAGGAGTACGTAAAACAAGCTACAAGGATTGCTCAACTTATATACACACATGGTTTGAAATGACCACAGCAAAAAATTAAGCCCACAAAATCTGTCATCAACTCGGTTTCTCCTATTTAATCACGAAAAAAAATAATTATATTATCCTCTAAAACCTACTGCATCCTCACATTTCCGGCACCACCTGTGTAGCCAAAGAAGTAGGATGCCAAATGCGGAGAGAAAACAGGTTTCCCTTGTGGGCCGTAGGCCGATATACTCCAGCATGCCTTGCATCGTTTGCTATCAACTTGAGCATTCTTTGCATATTTAGCAGCTCTAACAATGGTCAGTTTGAGGCTGCCTCCATGGTCTTGGTAATCATCCAGTCCACTTTCACGAATGCGTTTCATGAAATCAACTTCGACAGCAAATATATCATTGAAACTGCTCCGAGAAGGAGACAGTCCCCAGTAGAAGAGCTTGTTTGGTATAGGAAGAGAGGCGTAAAAATACTCCGTTGGATTAGGGTCGCAAAATCCTTGAACCTTCTCGAGCTGCAAAATCATAGTAAACAATAAAAAGTTAGTTATAGGCATATAAAAGAATCACATAATGCCATTGATTCAATGAAAAGAATATAGATCACGACTTCAAGTATAGATGATTAATAACACCTCCAAATTAGGGATCTGTTTGAGAATTGATTCATTGCAACAAACTCCAGAGAAGTCATCCTGAACACATGCAATCTCTGAAACCTCGCTGCTACTCTGAAGCATATTTCTCAGAACAATGAAGAAGTTATCCTGCCAGATTTAAGGGAATAGCTTGTTGGGTTTGTCCCACATCGGTCGTAGAGGTTGTTGGTGACTTGTATATAGGCTAATGGGAAAGCCTTATTCCTTGAGCTAGCTTTTGGATTAAGAGAGGCCCGTGACACCTATTGCGAGTTTCCTTTGGTTGTTTGAAGTCCCTTTTGGGGGCCCGAAGGGTCCAACATTGGTTTCGGAGCTTGGGTACGGGCCCATAAGGGCCCAACAAGTGGTATCAGAGCCAAGTTCGAGCCAGGTTTGTCTACGCCGATAGTTGTTGTTTCCTTCATGGGTTCCACCTAATGATTTGAAGAGGAGTTTACCAGGTGGGTGTCGTCTGATTTAAGGGGAGTGTGTCAGATGATTGGTTTCGGGCCACGCCCGATGTGTGAAGGGGAGTTGTTGGGTTTGTCCCACATCGGTCGTAGAGGTTGTTGGTGACTTGTATATAGGCTAATGGGAAAGCCTTATTCCTTGAGCTAGCTTTTGGATTAAGAGAGGCCCGTGACACCTATTGCGAGTTTCCTTTGGTTGTTTGAAGTCCCTTTTGGGGGCCCGAAGGGTCCAACATTGGTTTCGGAGCTTGGGTACGGGCCCATAAGGGCCCAACATAGCTCAAAACATGATTTTACCCATACGAGGGGGAATTTTCTACATGAACATGAGAGCAAAATGCACTTACTTCCCTAGTAGCAAATGCAGGTCCAAAGCATAAGGCATCAATATTTGAAAACGATCCATGAGCCTAATGGGAAGTTGAATAAAAGGTTAACAATACGATGACATTAAAGAACAAAAAATTAGGAAAAGACAAAAAATCCTACAAAACAAATCAATTTTCCGGTAGCATGGGTTTTGCTCTACCATTGAGTGCTCTACACCCCCATAAAGTAAAACCATAGCCTCAATTCGTAATAAAAAGAAGGCAAACAGTGTTTCCTATCATGTTCTTATTCATCCTAGCAAGCAAAATATTATGCCAAATTCATGTGATTATTCATCAACAAAAAAAGTAAAAAACAAAAATCCAAGCTATATAGCTTACCCCAAGACCATACGACCCATAGGTCAATATCATCGCGCTTGTGCCGCCTATCAAATTCTTAGCCATGAGACACTGCCAAGCCACCTTCTTTGCCCACAAAATCACAATCTACAAAAAAAGAACATACTAAGCTCTGATAACAACAATGATGAAAACGGTAAAAGG
>JAURVB010010424.1:0-10498 GCA_033002965.1 Piper betle | reverse complement strand
CTTATGTAGTTGACTTTTCACATAGATGAGATCAGAGAGACACGGGTAGATGTTAGCAGGTAGGCCTTGCCCTGATGTAGTCTTCCCATACATAGCCCAGATTAGAACCTTGCGATACTCTAGAGTGTCTGCTTGACCAACCCAGTAGGCCCTTAGGGGTGACCTAGGTTTCCCGCCGAGTTAGCAATAGGGATCAGAACAGAAGAGCATGATGATGGTAATGTCAGAACAGTGCACAGACAGTAGTAGGGATCAGAACAGAAGAGAATGGTGATGGTCATGTCAGAATAGGCACAAATAGCTTAGAAACAGGATGTTGATATTGACAGCATCACAAGCAGAACCTGCCATGACGTCGCAGCTACAGTAAGTGAGGAGGTACATGGCTATCGAAGAGTAGAGGATACAACTGGTGTGTATCTAGCTTCTGGGTATTAGTTCAGTAGAACCTCCTTGAGTTGAAATTTTGAGGACGAAATTTTTATAAGGAGGGAAGATTGTAAAACCCACGATTCGAGTCAGGGTTTTATATTCGGAACCAGTCGGTTCGACCGTTATTTTTGAGTCGAGTCAGTTTCAGAACACGTGTACTGAGCCGACGCCAGTCGTGTGTATGAGCTATGAGGGTCATGCGTACCCAAGTATATGATGATAACACAGCAAGAATAGAATGAGTTATCAGAATATATAGAGTATGCCAGTTATTTTTTTATTACTTTTATATATAATGGATCGTAGAATTAGTTTTAGGCCGTTTACTGCGTTAGGACGCGTTACGGGCAGTTTGGGTGGGTTGATAGTTCTAGAGCATATCATTGCAATGTTTTGGTGTTTGTTTGATTTTATGGGATTTTTCCCAATTTTATGGAATTTTTAGGATTTACGGCAACTTAATTAATATTCTTGACTCGAGCCGGAGACGAGTCAAGTAATATTTACAAGTTTGCCACCAGCCCTTTTCTTCCTCTCCCCGACCTTTCCTTTCTTCCCCAAACCCTAGCCGTGCCACCCTCCGCTCGTCTCGCCGCCGCTGTCGACGCCGCCCGGCCACTGATCGTCACCGACTAGCCCCGCCACGGCGTCGCCGTGCCTCCCTCGACCAGTCCCGGCCGCCATTTGGCCGCCGCGACGCCGGATCGCCGCGCCAAGCACCCCGCCCGCGTTGTGCTTGCGTCGTCGATTCCGCCGCCGGTGACTGTCACCGCTGCGATCGAGTGGTCGCCTCGGCACCCTCGACCACCCAGTGACCTTTCCTGACCGGAACGGAGGCCAGCGCCGCCCAGGCCGGTCAGATCAGTCCCACCATCGCCGCCACTCTGTTTTAGGCATTTTTCGGCGAGCCGTCGCCTCTGTTGGCCATGTCGACATCGTAGATGCGTCGGGCTCGCCGAGCCGGTTCCAATGGTACCCAACATGACCACTTTCCGGCCACTAGACGCCGCCGACGACTGTTGCCGGACCGTCGAGAGGTGCCGAAAGCCACTAAAGCCGCCGGAAAACTGCTAGAACTTGCCGGAAAACCGGATTCACTGGAGTTCGCCGGATCTTCCGCGGAGCTCATCCAGTCGATCCCAATCGAACTTCGGACGCTGATGAGCGCCAAATTCGAGCTCCGAGATGCGCGACGAAACCCTAGTCGTCGCCGATTGCCGACGATGAGAGGTATAATTACCTCCAATTTGATTATTTAAAATTGATAATGATTGTTAGCATAGCATATTAGAATTGAGTAGTTGTCATGATGAATGCCAGATTATGAATGAAGTAAAGATGTGCATGATGTGATTAACAGGGAATGATAGTTAAGTGATCTGATGAACTAAAGTAAATTTGAGCATGATAATCGAGTACAACGTAACTTAGGAAATATAATTAGATTGATGTTAATAGGATAAGTTGGAATTACTTTCACATTTATAATTGTTGATTGTTATGGTTGATGTTTGTATTGTGAATGTGTTTGATCATGACGAGTTTGATTCATCATTTAGTTAGCGGGCGTTAGTATTTAGTTTTGATGTGCAGGTACGGAGTAGGAGCTCGCCGCCTAGGCGCGATGACACGCTTGGAGCTTCTACCAGGTCCGTTTAGGACTCGTCTCTGTTTTACGCTCTTTTCTATTGTATGTTTATTTTATTATTTGCAGGACGGGTTAAGTGGCATTTTATTGGATCCCACTTAACTCGGGCCGTTTAACCGAATAGTTTTTCGGATTAATAACCCCTCGAGGATGAGATCCCTCGAGGATGATTTCGAAAACAAGATCCACCACAAGTTGCCTTTGGGCCTATTATATAAATCCCTACCCAGCCCTATATATATATATATATATATATATATATATGTAGTTTTTGCGTTTCAGTGAGACGAGAGATGGAGAAACCGACTACACGTACCATGAGCGGATGCCGTGATAGTCAAAGCGGGCTCTGGATTAGTGCCAGCGGACTGTTCCATTCCCGAGGGATCCTGACAACTCCGCGTTTGAGTTCCTCACACCCGGAGAACGTGGAGGTTTATGGGTACTGTTTAGTACAGCGCATGTCCGGACTTGTGGTTCAAAGGGTACTAAAGGCGACTGCCTGAGAGTGCTCGGCCTTCGTGCTCAAGGCCAGGAGAAATATGGAGGTTAGGAGAGGGCTTAGGATAAAGTTTCACGTGAAGTACTGAAAAAGAAGTGTCGTGAGTGGCATCAGTACCAGATCAGATTCGGGATGCTACCGGGTCTGCAGCCCAGTGGCTCCTCAGTAGTGCCCTTCAGAGTGTTCACGTGGAGTATATGATGTTTTCTTTCATATGAGAGTTTGCTCTCATAGCCAGCTTGTTATAGTTATTTTATTTTTCGGACTAGTAACACTTGTTACTGACGTGTTTTTATACTATATGTAGGTAATAATCACGAGTTGGAGGAGCTAGCTTGGACGGAGGAGCACTGTTGTCGCTTGCACACATGTCAGTCGATAGAGTGGTTAATACTTTATTTATGATGCTATTATATTGTGAATGATGTGAAATGCTAAGACATGATAGGATATGATTAAATGCAATGAGATGATGTTATGACATGATGAAAAGCTAAGACATGATGACAAGAGGTGAGATGTGATCAGAGTGCGCAGCGAGAAGTGTGGCCCAAGTTCTATAATGAGTATACAGTATATTAGATTATGTGTGATTGAAATTATTGATACATGGATATATATTGGTATATGTTGTTTTGACAGGGTGGACCCTAATTGCACTTTTAGGGGAGACTTTGTCCGTTTTATTTTAGAATTTTTATTGAGTTTGATCGTAATTGTATTGGTGTGTACTTTGAATTGCATGTCAATCATGTAGTACCATGTTAGGGTTTGTGCATTCATCCATGCATTGCGAGTTGTATCTTCATCTTAAGACGCCGAGATTGGATCTGCATGAGTTAGGTTTGGGTTAGCCGACCTAACCGGGGCCTGTAATATGCCGGATCGGTTTACGAGCGTGAACTGGATTTGGGGTGTTATAATATGGGCTCACTTTGGGGGGGGGGGTATTTTGGCATGCATTTTGTATTAAAATGTTAGCAAATACCTAAGTTGATTTGACATTTTGCTTGTTATTACAGTAATAGTTTTCTATTTTATTAATGTGACCGGTTTGACTTCATATTCATTTAAAGATTTCTTTTGTATTGTACTGTTATAAAAGTCATGAAATTTGTGTAAGTACAATTTTGCTAGAGCTAAAAAAATGTCATGAGTCATGTCACATTAATAGACAATACTCATGTCTATTAATTGTTGACATAATTTATTGTCTTTTTATTTCCTTTTATTCTCATTTTTCTAGGAAAAAGCTTGTCTTTATAAACACATCTTTCTACCATAAATTTCAAATTTTATTACTACATATTTCCACCATTTATTGAATTTTCCCAACATTGTCATCCGTTGGAGGTCGCTGAGTTAGACGTTGTGTTTAATAACTTTCGAGGATGAGATCACTTAAGTTGTTTTCTAAAAACCAAAAGATTCATCGCAAGTTGTCTTCCTTATGAAGAATTACTATTATTATTATTCTCTATTTATGTAACGACCCAGCCCAAAGTGCAACATAATGGGCTAAGTCATTTCTTCTTTAAAATGGGTACCCCAGAAGTTAAAGATTTATAGTCCATTCCCACTTATAAACAGGATCTTCTCCCATTAGGTATTAGATGTGGGACTCAAGTTGAGGGATCTCACAATCCACCCACCTTAGGAAATTTTGTCCCCAAAATACCTATTCTTGGCCCGTTGCTAGCCCCAGCCCACGTCCTTTCCGGCCCGTGACCGGCAGCCTAGCCAACGTTTCTAGTCTTGGCCCGTTGCTAGCCCCAGCCCACGACCTTTTTGGCCCATGACCTGCAGCCTAGCCAACGTCCTTAGTCCATCCCACCATCTAACACGGAACCAGGTCGGCTCTGATACCATTTGTAACGACCCAGCCCAAAGTGCAACGTAATGGGCTAAGTCATTTCTTTTAAAATGGGTACCCCGAAAGTTAAAGATCTATAGTCCATTCCCACTTATAAATAGGATCTTCTCCCAGTAGGTATTAAATGTGGGACTAAGTTGAAGGATCTCACAATTTAAGCGTACTATTATTATATTATATTTTTACGATTTTGAGAGTGAGGAGATGTCGGAGATTGTTTTGGGTAAGTGCCACTTCTTGAGGAAAAGGAATGTAAAAATATAAATGAAAAAAGGAGTTTTTTCTTAGAATGTACATTTAAAGGATTTTTTTATTATAAAAAAGATCATGTACATTTAGAACGAATATTTAATGTATTATGTAAAAAAGTATACATATTTATTTATTTTCAAATAGGAAGGATCATGATTTTTATCGAGTATTTCCCATGAATTTATATTCCTGCATTATCCTTTCCTCTTTTTTCTTTGTTGTGTTCTGAAAGAGATATATTCTAACAATAGATACAATGATAACATTGGTCCGAAAAAATCATGATTGTTGATTCACAAAATACATTGAATGTATCCCGGTTTTCACGAAATATGATAAATGTATTTTAAGTTTTCTTGAGGTGACCACTTTTAGTCTTCTTAATTTTGATGATAATTCAAGCCAAACTCACCGTACTGTGAATCTGATCTGTTTTTTTTTTAAATGGCCTTTCAAATATCAGCATTAAAAAGAAGGGCGTTACTGTGTTGTAAGGCATTTGGGGCTACGGCCAAAATCTAATAAGACCTAATTAACACATCATGTATCACACTCATCAACAGGTGTTTAATGTTTTATCCAAAATTTCAATAACTAATGTTCGCTATCATTGAACATAGAAAAATTGATTGAGGTCAATGGGTGAGTTTCCATGTCAATTCTATCTTATAATATAAAATAGGAGGATAATTTTTTAGCTTTCGATTAGAGTTCAACAAATGACACAATAATATTGGATGTTAGAATGAGTCTAATTTGAGGTCTCATCTTAATAACAAAATACTATTTCTTATTAAAGGAGTATTAATAACAAAAACTATCTATACAACATCTATTTATCTTAATGTAAAATACGTACCCTTTGGCCTAAGATTTTAATTGTTGTTTTTAGTTTTTGCTTTGATTCAATTTGCTTTTTAGATTGATTTGGGTTGGCTTAGCATTTGGCTCTTGGTTCTAGGGAGAATTGGTGTTGGTCGTGCCTTGATTTGGAAGGCTTTGCTTCATGTAGATCTTGTTGGTGTAGTTTTGTTTAGTATGCATTGTGTTTTAAAAATAATTAATAGGGTCATTTACATGAGGTCATTTTGGGGAGGATGTTTTAGTCATGCATTTTGTGTTAAAATGTTATCAAATACATAAGTTGATATGACTTTTGGCTTGTTGTCACACTACTTACTGATAGTCTTCTATTTTATCAATGTGACCGGTTTGACTTAATACTCATTTAAAGATTTCTTTAGTATTGTACTGTTACAAAAGTCATGAAATTTATATAAGTGCAATTTAACTCGATAAAAATGTCATGAGTCATGTCATATTAATAGACAATACTTGTGTCTATTAATTGTAGACACAATTCATTGTCTTTTCATTTCCTTTTATTCTCATTTTTTTACGAAAAAAATTATCTTTATAAACACATATTTTTACCATAAATTTCAATTTGTATTACTATCATATTTCCACCTTTTATTGAATTTTCCCAACATTGTCGTCCGTCGGAGGTCGCTAAAATTTGCCATCAAAGTTGGTAGCCTGTCGAGATACACGTATGTCAACTATTCAATGCATGAATTAGATAGCCTGTAACACCCTAATTCGGCTCACCGGCAAACCAAACCAAAATGCTACAGGTGACCTAACTGTTCCCTAATCTATTTAATTTGATCAACCCAACCTGGATCTGCTGTAGGTGTGCCAAGATGATGATGTAAACATTCAATGTATGAATGAGATGTTTAGGCTCTAACTTTGTTCTATATGAATGATATGATATGCAACCCACATTCAAAACAAAACAACCCATTAAAATTTGAAAAGCCACGATTTTTAAAACAAAACGGATACTGTCTCCCCTAAATGTGCAATATGGACCACCCTCTCAACAATAAATAATATAAATATATAATGATAAAAACATAAAATATTGCTAAAACATTGTGTTTCTTCACACAACATTCACATCATAATAATTTTCATCTTTCTGAGACGAGTCATGACTCCATTTGCTCAGCCTGTTCAGTTCTATTTGCAATAATAATCACACGCAGATCATTTCATGGTTTTCAAACAACATTTCTTACAATTAGACATTATATCATTCATCCATAGAAATTCATAGCACATCACATTGTCATTCCTTTTCAGTAGGTACATGTGTGCATGTTGCATTGTTGCTCCTCCGTAGGTCAATTCACATTCTCACCTACATATATAATATAAAAAAGTTAGTAACGAGTGTTATTGGTCCAGAAATAACTAAATAATCAAACTAGCACATGAGAGATGACTCTCATATTAAATAAAATCAATCATATATTCTTCTGCATTAAATTCACTCATAAGGGCACTAATCAGGAGCCGTAAGCCTCGACTTGAATAACGTCCCATTCTGACTGGTATTATGCCTCGACGTTTTCATAGTATCCCACAATCGGGAAATCCATTATTCTAAAGCCCTCTGCATCCTCCGTATAACTCATGGCCCTGAGACAAAGGCCGTACACTCTTAGGCAAGCTCTTTCATTACCTTTGAATCTTCAAGTCTAGATATGTGCTGCATTGTAGTACCTGTAATCCTCCACATTTCTCTGGTTTTGAGGAACTCAAATGTGAAGTTGTCAGGATTCCATCATCGAGGGTTATTAATCCAAAAATACGATCGACTAAATGACTCGTGTTGAGTGGGATATGGTAAATCCACCACTGAACATGTCCGCTTACCTGTCAAATCAAATCACAATAGAAGAGAAAATCAAACCAGAAGAGAGTCCTAAATGGACCTGGTAGAAGCTCCAATCATGTAAAACCCATGATCGAGTTAGGGTTTTATAGTCTGAAGTGGTCAGTTCGACTGTTATTTTCAGTCGGGTCGATTTCAGAACACGCGTACTGAGCCAAGGCTGGTCTTGTATTATGAACCATGAGAGTCATGTGTGCCCAAGCATATGATGATAATGTCAGTAAGACAGTATCAGAATGAGTTATCAGAATATATGAGAGTACACCAGATTTTCTTTATTTATTTTAATTAGATCGTAGAATTATTTTTAGGTCAAAGAACGATTAGGATGCATTACGGGCAGTTTGGGTGGATTATTAGTTATAGAGCATGTTATTGTAATGTTGTGATGTGTATTATATTTTATGGGATTTTCCCCTATTTTTTGGATTTTTTAAGAATTATTATGAGTTAGAATTATTTTTCTAGAGTCAAAGTTGAGTCAAGTTTTAATTACAAGACGACCATTCGTTTTTCTTACTGACCATTCATTTTTCTCACTGACCATTTATTTTTCTCACCGACCATTCATTTTTTTCCTGACCACTCATTTTTCTCACTGACCACTTGTTTTCTTCTCCCCTGACATCTATTTATTCCACACCTCTCGACATTGTCACCATCCAGCCGCCTCCATCCTCCTCACCCAACTTCCTTCTTCTTTTTGGCCTTCCCTCTTCCCCACGATCCTCGCTCGAGCCAGCCACAACCTTGTTGCCGTCGCTGCATGACTGACGATTAGGTATAGAAATTTATCCGATTTTATTTGATTGTTTTATGATTTTGGTGTGATTGTAAATAGGTGTTGATTTAAATTTAAATGCATGTTAACGGATGATAATAATGAATTAGAGTTTGAATTTAAATGCATGTACATAGATGTTGTCTTGTATGGATTGATGAGGAGTGTAACATTCATGCATTATACTGGGCGTTAGTATTTAGTCTTGATGTGTAGGTACGGAGTAGGAGCTCGCCGCCTAGGTGCGAGGACACGCTCGGAGCTTCTACCAGGTCCATTAGGACTCGTTTCCTATTTTATGCTCTATTCTATTGTGTATTGTGTTAATACTTGCATGACGAGTTAAGTGACATTTTATCAGATCCCACTTAACCCGGGTCATTTAATCGATCGATCTTCTGGATTAATAACCCTCGGGGATGAGATCCCTCTAGTATGTTTTCGAAAACAAGATCCACCACAAGTTGCCTTCGGGCCTATTATATAAATCCCTTCCCAAACCTATATATAGTTTTATCGAGTTTTCAGTGAGATGAGAGATGAGAAAACCGACTCGTATGTATCATGAGCGGGTGCATGTGCCAGTCAAAGCGGGCTCTGGATTAGTGAGGGGGCTGTTCCAATCCCGAGGGATCTTGACAACTCCCGTTTTGAGTTCTTCACACCCAGAAGAAACATTGAGGTTTATGGGTATTGTTTAGTATAGCACATGTCCGGACTTGTGGTTCAAAGTGTACTAAGGCTTCAAGTACTCGGTCTTCATGGTCAAGGCCAGGAGAATTATGGAGGTAAGGAGAGGGCTTAGGATATACTAGTAGTCCCGAGGGACCAGAAAATGAAATGAGAAAATCAGCAGCAACATAACAGTCATTTCAGGATGCTTCCAGTGGAGCCCAGTGGCTCCTCAGTAGGTGCCCTTCAGAGAGTTTACGAGAAGTATATGGATGTTTTCCTTAATATAAGAGTTTGCTCTCATAGCTAGTTTGATATTAGTTATATTTTTGGACTAGTAACACTCGTTACTGACATGCTTTTATAATATATGTAGGTGATAAACATGAGTAGGATGAGCCAGCCTAGATAGAGGAGCAGTGATGTCTCTTGCACACATGCACATGTGCCGACCGAATGTTTGTTTTGATTGTTTTAAATGTGTTGTTATGTTATTATGAACAATGAAATACTTATGAATATTGTGGTAAATAGAAATTGATAGTGATATTATGATTTGAAATAGATATTAGTGTGCAAGTCGAATGATAAAAGTAAAATGTGAATAAAATGAACAGGTAATAAATGTCGAGAATGTTTTGATGTAATCGAATTAAACGTTTATGTGAAAAATATGATGCAACAAATGTATATTTGTGTATATAATTATACATGATGTATATAATTTTATCGATTTTCATCCAGATTATTTTGGTATGCAAATTGGTTGTCATGTCATTCATGTAGTAGCATGTTAAGTTTTTTTTATGCATTCATCCATGCATAGTGATTGACATCTTCTATCTTCGAGATGCTGAGAGTAGATTTGTAGGAGTTGGGTTCGGGTTAGCCTACCTAACCGGGACCAGTGACATTCTGGTTCAGTTCACAAGAGTAACAAGATTTGGGGTGTTACAAATTGTGTCCATGCGCCTAGGCAGTGAGCTCCTACTCCGTACCTACACATTAAATCTGGAAGCTAATGCCCACTACCTGAATGATACATTCACATATCCTAAACAACACACTCATATCAAGGCACTCACATCAATCCATATCATGATTTTCTAAATTAAGTTGTAGTTAATTAGCAACTCATACTTAATTTACCTAGTTAGATCATTAATATTCATTCAATACCATTCAAATTATGCAAATTCATTTTATTCGCAATCAAGGTATTTAATAATGCGAATCAATTAAATCCTAACATGCTATGCTAATAATTATCAATTTTAATAATTAAATTGGAGGTAATTATAACTCACATCGATGGCAGCTTGCAACGATTAGGGTTTGGTCGTGCGTATCGGGATTCGAATTTGGCACCATATGGTGTCGAAGTTTGATCGGGTTCAGCGAGCAAAATTTCGGCACTTTCCGATGTTTTTCGGCATTTTTTGACAGTTTCCATCGATTTCCAACTAGCAAGGTGGCATGGTCAGGGTTGTGGGTTAGCATCGGCTCAGCGAGCTTGATGCGATCATAGTGAGGGTAGGGCCGACGGTGGTGGCAACAGACACCAGCGGCGGCTATGTGTCGGGTTGGAACAC
>JAURVB010010423.1:0-20120 GCA_033002965.1 Piper betle | reverse complement strand
GCAGTAGGTACTTCAAATCTGAGTAATTTGTATGAATTGTCACTTGTGTACCCATCAAGTAAGAGTTGAATTTATCCACAGCATACACTACAACCAATAATTCCTTCTTTACAGTAGTGTAATTCACTTGAATTCCATTCAATGTCTTGCTTGCATAGTAGATGGTATGGATGACCTTGTTAATGTGCTGGCGTAGATTTATACCAATGGCATAATCACTCGGTACCACATGTCAACTCAAAAGGTAGTGATTAGTGTGGTGAAGCAATGATGATAGTTGAGATGGCTTCTCCTTTAATCTGCTAAATGTTTCGTGATAAACTTCATCAAATTTAAAAGCTGTATATTTTTCCAATAAATTGCAAAGTTGTTTTACAATTTTTGAAAAGTCCATTATAAACCTCTTGTAAAATCCAACATGGCCTAGGAAGCTGTGTCCTAGAACAATTCCTTCATTTACCATGAAATGACATTTTCACAGTTCAAAACTAGGCTTGTACTTTGATTTCTTTTCAAAACTTTTCTTAAAGTCTCAAGGCATTGGTTAAAGGTACTCCCAAATATTGAAAATTCATCCATAAAGATTTCCATCCATCATACAACATGTTTGAGAAGATAGACATCAAGAATCTTCGAAATGCTCCTTGTGCATTACACAATCCAAAGGGCTCCTTCTGAAAGCGAATGTTCCATATGAGCATGTGAATGTGATCTTCTCTTGATCATTTGGATGGATTGCAATCTGATTGTATCCAGAGAAACCATCTAGGAAACAAAGATCTTCTTGTTTAGCTAGTCTATCAAGCATCTAATCGATGAATTTTAGAGGTAAATGGTCCTTTCTTGAGGCCTAGTTCAGCTTTCTCTAGTCCATACACGCTCATCATCAAGTGACAGTTCTAGAAGCAATTAGCTTATTGTTGTGATTAGGCACAACTGTTAGTCCTTCTTTCTTTAGAACACATTGGAAATGGACGACCCACGAACTATCAACAATTGGGTATATGATTCCAGCATCTAGTCACTTGAGTATCTCATTCTTTACTACATCTTTCATTATAGGATTAAGGCATTGGCTAGCATCCTTCTTCAAACAAAATTTTGTGCATGCAAACATTTGGGATTTATACCTTGATGTCAGTAATTGTCCATCCAATGGATAGATGTTGGTCCCTTAGAACTCTCAATAACTTCGCTTCCTACAAAGATGTTATTGATGCTAAAATAATCACAGGTACAGGATTGGGCTATGCAAGAAATGCATACTTAAGGTTCTTTGGCAAAGGCTTCAAATCTTGCTCCAATGGATTGATGATGGATGGAATTTTCTTCTTTAGTTCTATCTATGATGAAAGCAAAGGCTGTGATTGCTTGCATCTTATACTGTTACTTCTTGATTGGTTATATGGCCAAACCATCAACTCCACTAGATCTTTGTAACGACCCGCCCAAACCGGACCAGGTGTTACCTAAAAATATAATTGGTGTAATGGTAATATTCCAGAACATGAATTGAAATACAACAAATAAGTCTTGCAATATATAATATAAATCATAACAATAAAACAAGTTCTCTAAAATATAAAATAACTGTCCCAAAGTATCGGACCATTTCCATAGCCACATTTATAACACAAGAGAATAATAAGGAAGTCCAATTTTTTTATTATTGATTCACCATACCTAGGTTGGTAAAAGAACCACCAACCACACTTCTATTCTTCAGTCCATAGCTGCTCACCTGCGGAAACAATTCCGTGTTAGTGATAAAACCACTAAGCCGCAAAATTAAATGAAACAAGTCAATATAATCCCTACTATCAGTTCACCCATTTTTTATTATCGTTTCACAAGTCTTTTAGTAATTATCTCTCAGGTCATTCTTAGATTAGTAATTTGTCTCTCAGGTCATTCTGAGATTCAAAAAAGTCGTCTCCAAGCTCATTCTGAGATTAGAAATTGTCTCCCAGCTCATTCTGAGATTAGGTGGTCTCCCAGGTCATTCTAAGATAAGTCATTGTCTCCTAGTTCATTCTGAGTTTAGAAATTTGTCTCCCAGCTCATTCTGAGATTATGTGGTCTCCCAGGTCATTCTAAGATTAGTCATTATCTCCTAGTTCATTCTCAGATTAGAAATTATCTCCCAGCTCATTCTGAGATTAGGCGGTCTCCTAGGTCATTCTGCTATTAGTCATTGTCTCCCAGTTGATTCTGAGATTGCAAATTTGTCTACCAGGTCATTCTGAGATTAGGTAGTCTCCCAGCTCATTCTGAGATTAGTCATTATCTCCCCGTTCATTCTCATATTAGAAATGGTCTCCCAGCTTATTCTGAGATTAGGTGGTCTCCCAGGTCAATCTGAGATTAGTCATTGTCTCCCAATTCATTCTGAGATTAGAAATTGTCGCCCAGCTCATTCTAAGATTATGTGGTCTCCCAGGTGATTCTGAGATTAGTCATTGTCTCCCAGTTTATTTTGAGATTAGAAATTTGTCTCCCAGCTCATTCTGAGATTAGGTGGTCTCCGAGATCATTCTAAGATTACTCATTGTCTCCTACTTCATTTTGAGATTAGAAATTATCTCCCAACTCAATCTGAGATTAAAAATCGTCTCCCAGCTCATTCTAAGATTAGTCCCGACAAAGGCTACCAGTTTGGAAAAATACAACATTTCAAATAATTATACCAGTTTGGGAAAATATAACATTTCAAATAATTATATGCATCCGGAAAATACAACATTTCAAATAATTATACGGACACACATAGTAATTTTAAAGGTGTGGCCCTGTGTCAGACTGAGTAAATTCCTTGACCCTGATTGCATTCTAGCGCATGGTGGTCGAATTTGGGCTCGGCTGACGAGGGCTGCCAACAAGGGAAAGTACAACATTTCAAATATTTATACGGACTTGGATATTTCGAACTCGCAGATGCGACCAATGATCCTATTCTGAACGAGAACATAAAATTATACATAAGTATAATTTTATTCGAGTAGGAATGCATGCAGCTATATGTCTAATATATATATCAAAATTTTAACAACATAACATGTAACCATTAAAAAATATTAAATATTAAATTCTCAACAAATCTAGTGAGATAATTAATTATTCATGTGATATAATCATTTAAGTCCTACTTTACATTTTAATTTAATTATCTAAATCATAATTAATACCTAACAATTAATAAAATAATTATTACTAATAAACAAGTCTTTAACTTTCCTTGGCGATGATAATTACTTAAGCCCGATATTGATGATTTAGTTTACGGTTATAATTTTTAATTGCTATTATTATTTACAGCAATTTAATTAATTAAGTTCTTCGATTAAATTATTTAAAATAATTTGTGTTATTCAAAAATATTATTAATACAATTATTTAAAATTATTCGACTAAATAAAGTTTATAATTTATTTATTTTTATTATTTTATTTAGGTTCGACGCTGGTGATTACTACATAACTATAGTTTAATAACCCATTAAAATAATTATTTTTAAAGATTTATTACGTGTTCGTATTATTTTTAACTCGAGTCGGTATTGAGTTAGGTGTTATTTAGGAGTTGGTATTATTATTTAATTCGACCTGTGTTGAGTCAAGCATTATTTACAAGTTTGCCACCCGAGTTAATTTTCTTCTTCTTCTTCTTTCCCGGCACCATCCCCTGTTCTCGACAGTAGCTGCTCTCTAGCCGCCTCCGATGTTCGTCTCCAGCCGCCGTCAATCGTCGCCGCCCAGCCCTGCCATGCCGTTGTGGTATCGCCCCGGCCAACTCCAACCGCTTTCCAGCCGCGGTAATGCCTACATTGCCTGCCTAATAGCGCACTCGCGTCGCCGATTCCACCGCCGACGAGCGACGCCGCCTTAATTTGGTGGTTGCCTCGACACCCTCAACCCCCTATTGACCTTCCCCGGCCAGATTGGAACCTATCGCCACCCAGGACGGTCGGATTTCTTCACCCACCGCCGTCGCCTCTGTTTTTGTCGTTGTCCTCTGTTTTTGGTCATTTACCACCCCAGGCCAGCATCCACACACGTGAGATTGACCCTACACTGAGCGAGTAAGAGAGTAGGATCATCTTTCAACGTCGGAACGACCGTCGCCAGTAGTCGTGTTTAGTTTCTTTCTTGTTGATTTTTAACTTTAATCCTCACGATTATAAAGCTTATTATCAAATTAAAATATTCTTGCAAGAAAATTAAGAAGAGGGAGATAGGAAGAATACCTAAGCAAGGAAGAAGAGACGCAGGTAAGGAAGAGGAGAAGAAAATGAGAATGAAGGCTAGGGTGGAGGACATCCTTCATAAAATAAAATGAAATGACGGCTAGGGTATGTGAAAACACCCATATTTTATTTAACCAGGTAACCGGGTTAATAATAAAATATAATAATTAACCGGGTAGAATTAACCGGGTATTGAATATAATATGTTCAGTCCTTCCCGAACCACGTTCGCGTCCTTTTTTTCCACGGTCTTTACAATCTTCTTCTTCTTCCTCTATTTCCTTGGAAGTTAGTATGTGTTCAAGAGGGTTTGAGAATTGACTTCTCTCCTGCATTTCTACGACTGCTTGTACAATGAGATTGAATACAAAACAATCATTAGTTGCCTCCAGGTATTCTATAGCTTTGAAGATATTAAATAGCACTTGTTCATCATTCACTCCCATAATCAGTTCTCTTGCAGGCACATCAATTAGGATTCTCCTGTTGCAAGGACTGACCGCCCCATGATGATTGGGACATCTTTGTGATCTTCCATATCTAAGATAACAAAGTCATCTAGGAAGATGAACTTGTCTACCTTCAGCAAAAGTTTTCAATTTCTCTTCTTTGAAATATGTAAGATATACTTGCAAACTGTAGTTTCATAGTAGTAGGCTTTACCTCTAGTTGATGCTAGTGCCCAAATCATAAAGTGCTTTGCATGAAAAGTTTGATTCAGTAGAGCAGGGAATAATAAACCTTCCTGAATCTTATAACATTAGGGGGTAGTTTCCTTTGTAACACTGTTTTACACTCTTCATTAAGTGCCACAATTTTGAATTCTTCCAATCTCTTCTTTTTGGATAAAATCTGCTTCATGAATCTTGCATAGATAGGCATTTTCTCCAATGCCTCGGCAAATGGGATATTGATGGTTAATTTTCTGAAAATTTTCAGAAAATTTTAAAAGTTCTTGTTTATCTTGAGCTTTTGTTGCCTCTGTGGATTAGAAAGCTTTTGCATATACTTTGTTGGTTTCAGCTGAGGAATTGGTTTCTGTACCTCCGCCCAACCTTCATTCTCTTTTCCAAGTCTGGGCATCCATTTTTATCACTTATTTCTGGTTTCCGATGCTTGTAAGGATCAGGCAATTCTTTTCGCTTCTCAACTCTACTGCCTTTCACTCCTTACCTTCTTCCATTCTTGATACTTGTGAGTCACTTCAGAGCCTTCTAGGTGTCTATTGTCTAAAGCACTTGGCAATTGTTCCAATTGGTTCTCAAAGTTTCTAATGGAAGCTTGTTGGTCTGCATATGCTACTGAGTTTGCACGAACTACATGAACATTTCTTCCATTGACATCTTTTTAGCAGGTGGTTGCATCTTGTTCTATGCCTGGGCTTGGAATGCCATTGGTGCATAGGCTTGAGCTTGCGGTTTATGACCACCAGCTTGATTTGCTCCCCATCTTAAATTCAATTGGTTTCTCCAATCTTGATTATAGGAGTTGGAGTAAGGGTTGTTCTGACTCCTATTATAATTGCCAATGAAGTTGGTTGCCTCAGTTTGCAATGGACATTGTTCCCATGAATGATCATTTCAATAGAAATCACAAGATAGGACTTGTGTTGCTTGGGCATGGACCATGTTTTGCATCTGTTTGCTTAACATTTCCGTCTGTGCTGATAGGGTATTGAAAGCATCCATTTGAATTACTTCTAGCACTTTTTTTCTTAATGCCCTATCACACATCATTTGATGGTGATTGGAAGCAAGCTTTTCCATGATCTCATATGCTTCATCATAAATCTTTGTCATGATAGATCCTCCTGATGCAGCATTAGTTATTGATTTTGTTTGACCCATCAACCCATTGCAAAATATCTGAATTTGCACCCAAGGTTTAATATCATGATAAGGACATTTCCTTAACAAGTCTTTGAATCTCTCCCATGTGCCATAGAAGCATTCATTATCCATTTAGACGAAAGAAGTGATCTCATTTTTGAATTGCACTATCCGGGAAGCAGGGAAATACTTCAGCATGAACTTTCTTTTCATTTCCTCCCAAGTTGTGATTGAGTTGGGTGCCAAAGAATTGAACCAAAGTCTTGCTACTCCACTCGAGGAAAATGGAACCAACCTAAATCTGAATATATCTTCGGACACTTATTACTTCTTGTATAAGTCACAAATTGCTACAAAGTTTAGTATGTGCATGTGAGGATCTTCACTTGGCAGTTCATTGACGTAAAGACCATGGAAAAAAAGTGGAAAAAAAATTTAATATATTCGACTTGGTCCAGAAAGGACCGAACGTGTTATATTATTTACCCAATTAATTATTATATTTTATTATTTACCCATTTTATTATTTACCCGGTTACCTGATTAAGTGAAATACGAGTGTTTTCACATACCCTAGCCATCATTTTCATTTTTATAAATTTTGAAAGAGGACGTCATTTTTTACATACGGGTGTAGGGGCGTCTTCATCACCTTAGCCGCCTAAGTTCTCCTCTTCCTTCCAAGTGTTTTTTCCCTACTTGGGGTAACCTTCCTATCTCCCTAATCTTAGTTTTCATGCATTTCTTAATCACCATGCTAAATTCTATTGCTTCATCAATTCATGATCATCATGTAAAGTTTTGCTACTTCCTCCATTCATGGGCGTCATGTAAACTTGCTGCTGTTTCACAAATTCATGATCATTTTGTTGTGCTGTAGCTTCATCAACGTGCTATGCTATGTAATCAGTTGGTTTAGGATAAGGGAATTGCAGTCTCTAGTGTCTTAGGAGTCTAGGATGGGGTTTGGAGGGTGGGCAACGCTGTGGGTGTTTTCAGGCGTCCATACCAGTCCGTCGGCCAAGATTCACTGCCGTGCATGCTCACAGTGCTTGGCCTTGACGTTGGGTTGTCGTGCAGGGAGAAGGGAAGAGTTTATGGGGGTGCTGCTGGCCGGAAGGAGTTCAATTTGCAGTCCCAGCGGTGCTGCTGGCCAGGAGTCGCGCCTTGGTGCAGAACGGAGTGGGACATGGATAGTTGCTGAAAGGCACGAGCTTTAGGCTTCCAATTGGATTGTTATGGAAGGGAAGCAGTTAGGGAAGGAAGTGATCTGGTTTTAGGTTGAAGAAGAAGATGCCAAGTCTGGTTTTTGGGCGCAGGAAGGTCGCCTTGGATAGCTGCTGTAAAACGTGGACGTTAGGCTTCATCTTTGGCTGTTTTAATCCATTGTTGATGCTTGATTAGGATTTTTAGATGGTTGTTCAATTAGGTTGCATAGGGAAGAAGAAGAAGGGCGTGATCTGAGTTGTGCCAAGGACGAAGCTGGAAGAAGAGAAGGGCCGACGGGAAGAAGAAGAAGAAGAAGAAGCTCATGGTGGCAAATCTGTAAATACTGGTCGACTCGATACCGACTCGAGTTTAAAATAATACGAACTCGTAATAAATCTTTAAAAATAATTATTTTAATGGGTTATGGGTTAAAGTTAGTAAACTAATTAATTATTTGACAAAATCGACATGGACATAAGTAATACAAATACGATAATGATAAACGGTCAATAATTAATCGGCACACAACAAGCGATTAAATTAAATCGGATAGTGATATGTAATTAATAAAATAAAGATTTTACCTTTACCATATTAAATTTAATATTAGGTAAATAAAGTGATTATTTTAATAACGAATTAGTAATATAGAAAATAGGTTATTAAACTATAGTCGGGTAGCGATCACTAGCGTCGAACCTAAATAACATAATGAAAATAAATAAAGTTCCAAATTTTATTTAGTCAAATAATTTAAAATAATTGTCTTAATAATATTTTTAAATTAGAATAATACAAATTATTTTAAATAATTTAATCGTACAACTTATTTAACTAAATTGCTATGAATAAGGATAGCGAATAAAGATTTAAAACCGTAAACTAAATTATCAAGATTGTGGTTGTAACACCCCAAATCCGGTTCACGCTCATGAACCAAACCGGCATGTTACAGGCCCTAGTTAGGTCGGCTAAACCGAACCCAACTCGTGTGGATCTAATCTCGGCGTCTTAAGATGAAGATACGACTCATCATACATGGATGAATGCACGGAATCCTAACATGATACTACATGGATGACATGCAAACCAAAATACACACCAAGACAATCCCGATAAAATTAATAAAAATTTTGAAATATAACGGACAAGAGTTTCCCCTAAAAATGCAATTAGGGGCCACCCTGTCAAATATACATATGCAAATATATATATAACTATTTATCAAACAATTTCATTCATACAAAATATAAAATCTAACATGTTGTAGCTCATTCTAGAACTTGGGTCTCAACCCACCATGCTTCCATTGCCCAATCTATTTCTGTTCATATCATCTCATCATCTTTTAGCACTTAATTACGTCCTATCATCATATCTTAAGCATTAATCACATCATATCATGTCTCAGCATTTCATGTCATTCTCAAGATAATAACATCATAACAAAATATTAATTACTCTATCGACTGACATGTGTGCAAAGGACATCATTGCTCCTCCATCCAAGCTGGCTCCTCCAACTCGTAATTGTTACCTACATATAGTATAAAAACACGTCAGTAACAAGTGTTACTGGTCTGGAAAATAAAATAACTATAACAAGCTGGCTATGAGAGCAAACTCTCATATGAAAGAAAACATCATATACTCCACGTGAACACTCATGAAGGGCACTACTAAGGATCCACTGGGCTGCAGACCCACCCGGTAGCATCCCGAACTTACTGATCTGCTACTGGTACTATGCCACTCTTGGGACTTCTTTTTCAGTACTTCACGTAAAACTTAATCCTAAGCCCTCTCCTTACCTCCATATTTCTCCTAGCCTTGAGCACGAAGGCCAAGTACTCTCAGGCAGTCACCTTTAATACCCTTTGAACCACAAGTCTGGATATGCACTGTACTAAATAGTACCCATAAACCTCCACGTTCTCCGAGTGTGAGGAACTCAAACATGGAGTTGTCAGGATCCCTTGGGAATGGAACAGTCCGCTGGCACTAATCCAGAGCCCACTTTGACTATCACGACATCCGCTCATGGTACGTGCAGTCGGTTTCTCCATCTCTCGTCTCACTGAAAACGCGAAAACTACATATATATAGGGCTGGGTAGGGATTTATATAATAGGTCCGAAGGCAACTTGTGGTGGATCTTATTTTCGAAATCATCCTCAAGGGATCTCATCCTCGAAGGGTTATTAATCCGGAAATCTGTTGGGCTAGATGGCCCGAGTTAAGTGGGATCCAATAAAATGCCACTTAACCCGTCCTGCAAATGATAAGATAAACATACAATAGAAAGACGTAAAACAGAGTCGAATCCTAAACGGACCTGGTAGAAGCTCCAAGCGTGTCATCGCGCCTAGGCGGCGAGCTCCTACTTTGTACCTACACATCAAAACTAAATACTAAGACCCACTAACTAAATGATGCATCAAATTTGTCATATAATCAACACACTCACATAATCACACCACATCCATCAACAGTAAAATAATCATAAATGTGAAAGTAATTCTAACTCATCGTATTCATACCAATTTTATTGTGTTTTTCTAAGTTACATCGTGGTCACTTATCATGTTCTAACTCGATCTACCTCATTAGATCACTTACTCTTCATTCACACTTAATCTCATCATGCAACTCATCGTTTCATCCATCATTAAGCATTAATCACATCAATAAACCAACCCTAGCATGCTGTGCTAACAATCATCAAGTTTAAATTATAAATTCGGAGGTAATTATACCTCACGTCATCGGCAATCGGCGATGGCTAGGGTTCCGTTGCACGTCTCGGAGCTCGAATTCGGCGCTCATCGGTGTCCGACATTCGATAGGGATCGACTGGATGAACTCCTCGGAAGATCCGATGAATTCCAGCGAATCCAATTTTCTGGCGGGTTTTGGCGGTTTTCCGATGGCTTCAGTGGTTTTCCGGCACCCTTCCGGCGGTTTTTCGGCGATAATTGCCGACGACGTCTACTAGCTGGATAGGGGTCATATAGGGTACCATTGGAACCGGCTCGGCGAGCCCGACACATCCACGATGTCGACATGGTCGGCCGAGGTAGTGGCTCGCCGGAAAATGGCTAAAACAGAGGCTGGCCATGGTGGTGTGGAGATCCGGCCGGGATGGGCGGCGCTGGCCTCCGTTCCAGTCGGGGAAGATCACTGGGCAGTCGATGGTGCTGAGGCGACCACCTGATCGTGGCGGTGACAGTCGCCGGTGGCGGAATTGGTGACACGACCAAAATGTAGCCGCGGCGCTAGGCGAGGCGATTCTAGCGTCGCAGTGGCCTGGCAGCGGCCAAGGCTGGTCGGGGCGGCACGGCAACGCCGTGGCAGGGCTAGGCAGCGTTGATCGGCGACCGGGCGGCGTTGACAATGGCAGCGGCGACTCTGTACGGGGGCGGCGTCGGGGCAAGGGTTTGGGAAGAAGATGTCGGGAGGGGAGAAATAACTGGGGTGGCAATTTCGTAAATAAGACTTGACTCGTCTCCGGCTCGAGTCAAGTATAATAAGTCATATTAAATCCTAAAAAATTCATTAAAAAATCTGGAAAAATCCCGTAAAATCAAACAAACACCACAACATTATAATGATATGCTCTATGATTAACAACCCACCCAAACTGCCCATAACGCGTCCTAACATGGTAAACGACCAAAAATTAATTCTACGATCCACTATATATAAAAATTAAAAAAAAGACTAGCATACTCACATATATCTGATAACTCATACTGTCCTGCTGTGTTCATGACATTATCATCATATACTTGGGTACGCATGACCCTCATAGCTTATACACGCGACCTCGGATGCACGAATCGGCTAATTCCGTGCGGAATCGGCCAATTTAAATTGGATCGGAGTCGCGCCGATCCGATTTCTGGGCCGACTCGGTCGGCCCCGAATAGGGTCATGAATCGGCAATTTTCGGTCGATTCCAACCGATTTAACTTGAAATCGGAATTGGTTTTTTACAAAATTACCAAAATACCCTAGGTATGATTTTTATTAAATTATTTAAACATGGGTAAAATGGTATTTTGGATTTTAAAACCTAAAATCAAACCCCTCTCCCCCGATTCCGCCATCGCGTTCGCTCTGCCACCCTCCGCCCCGCTTCCGCCGTCCGACCACGCCACCGCTGCCCGATTCCAACCTCAGCTCCACCCTCCACCGCGCTTCCGTCGTCCAACGCTCCGCCCGATTCCGACCTCAGCTCCGCCCTCTGCCGCGCTTCCGCTGTCTGGCGCTTCGCCCGACCTTCAGACCACGCCACCACCATCCGACCTCAGCTCCGTCCGACCACGCCACCGCTACCTGATTCCGAGGGTGGCATTCTCGTAATTAAAAGTTGACTCAAGTCTAACTCGTGTTAAAAAAATTAATTAATTCTAATAATTAAAAAAATCTTAAAAAATATTTAAAAATATCATAAACTATAATACACAAAATAATATCAAAATAACATCAATACCTAATTTTAATATATTTATATTATGAATTGTCAAATTATTATATATGATCGATTAAATTAATTTGGACCGATTCAACTGAACTGATTCCTGGCCGATTCAGACTGATTCCGATTCCGATTCCGATTCCGACTCCCTGGAAAACCGATTCCGATTCCGATTCCGATTCATGCAACCATGCACACGACTGGTGTCGGCTTAGTACACGTGTTCTGAAACTGATTCGACTCAAAAATAATGGTCAAACTGATCGGTTCTGAATATAAAACCCTGACCGAAGCGTGGGTTTTACAGTGGTTAAGTAATTATCGACTCAAAGGAAAATATACTAATATTAGTAATTAAATATTTATTTATAAGTTGATAATTATTTTATTATTTGTTAATTGTTAATTATGATCTAAATTATTAATGTAAAGTAGGATTTAAATAATTATATCACATGAATAGTTTAATATTTAATATTGTTGAAATTTAATAGTGATACATATATTAGTCATTTAGTCGCATGCATTTCTACTCGAATAAAATTATACTTATGTATAATTTTATATCCTCATTCAGATTAGGATCATTGGTCGTAGCTGCAAGTTTGAAATATCCAGGTCCGTATAATTATTTAAAATGTTGTATTTTCCCTTGTGACAGCCTTGGTCAGCCTGAGCCTCTTTTCGACCACCATGCACCGAGTGCAACCAGGGTCAAGGAATTGACTCAGTCTAACATGGGCTACGCCCTTCATAATCCAATAATGGACATGTCAGAATGGACCTGACAGCCATAATACAATAAATTGGACATAGTAGATTGGACTCACCAACCAATTACGGATATGGTGGATTGGACTCACCAGCCGATAACGGACATGGCTGATTGGACTCCCGGTTGGTAATTGACATGATGGACTGACCCATCAGCCAATATATTGGACATGGCGGATTGGATTCGCTAGCCAATTTCAGACATGGTGGATTGGACTCACCAGCCGATAACAGGCATGTGGATTGGACTCTCCAGCCGATAATGAACATGTTGGATTGACCCATCAACCAATAAATTGGACATGGCGGATTGGACTCGCCACCCAATTACGGACATGGTGGATTAACCCATCAGCCAATAGATGGACATGGTGGACTAACCCATCAACCAACTAATGGACATGGTGGATTGGACTCACTAGCCGATAACGGACATGGTGGATTGGACTCGCCAGCTGGTAATGGCATGATGGACTGACCCATCAGCCAATAGATGGACATGGTGGACTGACCCATCAGCCAACTAATGGACATGGTGGACTGACCCATTAGCTAATAAGGGACATTTTGGAATGGTCACAATAGCCATTATTATAGATAATGATAGGGAGTATATGGACTTGTTTTATTTAATTATACGACTTACTATTTAATCACTAACGCAGAATTGCCTCCGCAAGTTAGCAGTTGGAACTAAAGACTAACAGATGGCAGGGTGGTTCTTCTACCAACTCAGGTGGTTAACAGATAATAAGCGGACTTGTCTTTTTACTTTTCTTGTGTTATAAATGTGGCTATTGGAAACGGTCCAAAGCTGTGGGATAATTATTTTATACATTGTCATTTGAAACATAAGTTCTTTTGAGTTAGAAATGCTAGACTTATTTGCTATTATATTATTCATGTAACCTTTTAAGTAACACCCGGTCTGGTTAGGACTGGTCGTTATAGGGTTGGTTTTGTTAAACTTTGAGTAACACCTGGCCAGGAAGGCCCACAATATCATGGAAAATGGCGGGTCATTACAATTGAACTGTCCAATGTATTGCAACGTTTAAAACATCATAGGTTTTAGCTCAAAGTTGTTAACTAGAATCGATGGTCTAACAATACTAAGATTAAAGTCTTCCAGTTGTGGTAGAACTTGTTCTGCCAATGATCTATTGTTGTCGTCATGCTCCAGCTGGTTCTGATGTTTTGGCCTCACTTGGTTACCCATGTTTTGATTCACAAAGGTTTCTCCATAGGGTTTGGTTTTACCAAGTTCTGGTTTTTAACATTCTAGTTAACAAAAGCTTGATCCACAATGTTCTGATTTCCAAAATTTTACTCGTTGAAGTATTGAGCCATGGCTTGCCGTCACTATCGTTTGATCCTAAGGCAAGTCCTCTCAATTTTAGGATCAAAAGGAAACAATCCTTCTGATTGTCTCTCCTACATACACTACCTGAAAATGTAAAAACTAACTAAACATCCTATGAAAAAACTATCTAGAAAAGATTAAAAACAACAAAAATCCCTGACATCGATGCCAAAAACTTATTGTTGCTTTATCAATTCATCACGCAAGTTCACACATTGAACAAAGAATAGAGACATACGTAAGAAATTGTTACCATGAGGATTTGATGTTTTTAAAGTAACGATGATTGCTGTAAAGACCGTGAAAAAAAAAGAAAAAATTTGGACGTGGACGTTGTCCGAGAAGGACCGAATGCGGTCTGGGAAGGACCGAACATGTTATATTCTTTACCCGGTTAATTATTTACCCATTTTATTATTTACCCAGTCAAATGAAATACGGGTCTAAGGGTGTTTTCACATACCCTAGCCGTCATTTCCATTTTTATAAATTTGAAAGAGGACATCATTTTTCACATACAGGTGTAGGGGGCATCTTCCTCACCTTAGCCTCCTAGTTCTCCTCTTCCTTACCGGGGCTTCTTCCTTGCTTGGGTATCCTTCTTATCTCCTTATTCTTAATTTTCATGCATTCATATGTCTTTTTAATTGATACTAAGCTTGATAAACATGAGAAATAAAGTCTGAAATAAAAAATAAACAACAAGAACTAAACTGGAAACTTGAATCCCGTCCATGGCCGAGTAGTCTGAAATTTTGACAAGATGGGTGACCGTAAGAACAATTCAAGGCAGCCCCCACAACCCCAACGACCTCTCTTGCTGCTGGGTCGAAGGGTGGGCTAGCTATGTCCCTGGTTTTCGGTGGGTGGCTGAATTGCAGCAGTGAATGGGCGGAGTTGCAAGGGTGATGGAAGTGGCGACGTTCTGCTACAATAGGTGCTGTAATGGATGTTTAGAGGAGTAGACACCAGTTGTGCTTCGTCGATAGCATCATGGGTTCCTTCACAGCAGTTCAGGCAGCCGCAACAGTCCACAACGGACGACCTTCTCGCCGGAATTCATGGTGGCCAAGTGCAGAAGTGGGGTGAACGACCATACTCCATGCAACGTCCAAAAGTGGCCAATCTTTCCTGTTTTGATGCCAGCCTGAGGTCGTGGAACATCTGAATTGGAGAAAGGTGCAAGAAAGGAGGGGTCTTGAGGCTGGGAGAAGAAGAACATGCCTGGTTTGGTGCAGGACAGCATCTTGGATCGCTGCTGTAAATCACGCACATGAGGCCTCCTCGCTTGCTGATTTTATTTTGTTGTTGATGCTTTGTTGGGATGTTTAGATGGTGGTTCAATTGGGTGCCAAGATAAGGGTTGGAGGAGAAGGAAGAACTTGTTTTTGGAGAAGTGAAGAAGGCAACGGGAAGAAGCAGAAGAAGAAGAAGAAGAAGAAGAAGGGGTGACAATTTTGTAAATATGGGTTAACTCGATACTAACTCGAGTTAAAAATAATAATACTAACTAGTAATAAATATTTAAAATCATTTTAATGGGTTATGGTTTAAGCTACTACACTAATTAATTATTGGACGAAATTGACATAAACGTAAGTAATACATAAATACTGTAATGATAAATGGTCGATAATTAATCGCCATAGTATAGGGGATTAATTTTAAATTTGATGTTCATAAGGGATTAATAAAATAAAGATTTTACCTTTATCATATTAAATTTAATATTAGATAAATAAAGTAATTATTTGAACAATGAGTCAATAATGTAGAAAATTGGTTATTAAACTATAGTCGAATAACAATCACTAGTGTCGAACCTAAATAGTATAATGAAAATAAATAAAATTCGAAACTTTATAGAGTAGATTAGTTTAAAATAATTGTATCAATAATATTTGTGAATTAAAATTATAAAAATTATTTTAAATAATTTAATCGAACAACTTAATTAATTAAATTTCTATAAATAACATTAGCAATTAAAAATTATAACCGTAAACTAAATCATCAAGATCGGGGTTAAGTAATTATCACCGCAAAGGAAAATTAAATACTTGTTTATCAGTTAATAATTATTTCATTAATTGTTAAGTGTTAATTATGATCTAGATAATCAATTTAAAATGTAAAGTAGGATTTAAATGATTATATCACATGAATAATTTAATATTTAATATTGTTGAATTTTAATAGTGATATATATATTAGTCATTTAGTTGCATGCATTTCTACTTAAATAAAATTATATTTATGTATAATTTTATGTTCTTATTCAGATTAGGATCGTTGGTCGCAACTATGAGTTCGAAATATCGAAGTCTATTTAATTATTTAAAATGTTGTATTTTCCCAAACTCGTATAATTATTTGAAATGTTGTATTTTCCCAAACTGGTAGCCTTTGTCGGCACTAATCTCAGAATGAACTCAGAGTTGATTTTTAATCTCTGAATGAGCTAGGAGACAATTTCTAATCTCTGAATGAACTATGAGACAATGAATAATCTCAGAATAATCTGGGAGACCACCTAATCTCAGAATGTGCTGCGAGACAATTTCTAATCTCAGAATGAACTGGGAATAATGACTAATCTCAGAATCACCTGGGAGACCACATAATCTCAAAATGAATTGGGAGACAATTTCTAATCTCACAATGAACTGGGAGATAATGATTAATCTCAGAATGACCTGGGAGACCACCTAATCTCAGAAAGAGTTGGGAGACAATGACTAATCTCAGAATGAGCTGGGAGACAATTTCTAATCTCAGAATTAACTGGGAGACAATGAATAATCTCAGAATGAGTTGGGAGACCACCTAATCTTAGAATGAGTTGGGAAACCATCTAATCTCAGAATGAGCTGGGAGACAATTTCTAATCTCAGAATGAACTGGGAGACAATGACTAATCTCAAAAAGACCTAGGAGACCACCTAATCTCAGAATGAGCTGGGAGAAAAATTTCTAATCTTAGACTGAACAGGGAGACAATGACTAATCTTAGAATGAGTTGGGAGACTACCTAATCTCAGAATGAGCTAGGAGACAATTTCTAATCTCAAAATGAACTGGGAGACAATGACTAATCTCTGAAAGACCTGGGAGACCACCTAATCTCAGAATGAGTTGGGAGACAATTTCTAATCTCAGAATGAGCTAGGACACGACTTTTACGAATATCAGAATGACCTGAGAGACAAATTACTAATCTCAGAATTACCTGAGAGATAATTACTAAAAGACTTGTGAAATGATAATGAAAAATGGGTGAAATGATAATAGGGATTATATTGACTTGTTTCATTTAATTATGCGGCTTAGTGGTTTTATCACTAACGCTGAATTGCCTTCGTAGGTGAGTAGCTATGGACTGAAGAATAGAAGTATGGTTGGTGGTTCTTTTACCAACCTAGGTTTGGTGAATCGATAATAAAAAAATTGGACTTCGTTATTATTCTCTTGTGTTATAAATGTGGCTATGGGAAACGGTCCGAGACTGTGGGACGATTATTTTATATTTTAGAGAACATGATTTATTGTTATGATTCATATTATATGTTGCGAGACTTATTTGTTGCATTTCAATTTATGTTCGAGTGGGTCGTTACAATTGGAAAATCAGTAAATTGAGTAAGCTAGTACAGAGAGTGTATGAACTGAAATTAACAAATCAAGGGCTTGAAACATGTAGACTATTCTAATGCAAAAATTGATGCAAAGGCACACGAAGATAGAAAACAAAGTACAAGTTGATACAAGTTCTTTTAACAAAAATTGGATCTAGGATGGATAATTTCACTTAGTTGATAAGATGCATATGTTGTCATGTTAATCAAGTTACACATACACTTGTAAAACCCGTGACTCGAGTTTGGATTTTATACTTGGGAACTGATCGGTTCAGCTGTCGCTCAGAGTTGAGTCAATTTCAGAACAAGTGTGCTGAGCCAAGGCCGGCGATGTGTTATGAGCCATAAGAGTATACCCGAGTGTATGATGATAAGGTCAGTAACACATCAAGAAAATAAGTTATCAGAATATTCGACAGTATGCTAGATTATTTATTATTTCATGCTTTAGACCATAGAAATTAGAATTAGGTCATTTATCCTGTTAGGGTGTGATAGGATATTGGGTGGGTTAGTAGGTTAGAACAAGTCAGTTTAATTGTTTGAGCATATTTTTAATTTATAGAATTTTATCATATTTATTTGATATTTTTTAACAATTTAATTATTAATATTGACTCGATGCCAGAGTGAGTCAAGTTTTAATTACAAGACTGCCTCCAACCTCTTCCCTTCTTCTTATTCCCCCCAGTTCCACCTCCAAGCCACCAACCTTTCTTTTTCTTTCTCCCCTTGCTCGGCCAGCGACCGCCCTAGCCACCGCCGACCATCACCACCCAGGCGACCCTCTCGCCGTCGACTCAGCCTCACCACCACCCCTTCGTCTCTCCTCTATTCCTCCTTTACTCTCTATTTTCAACCCTCGATTGTCACCCACCACTGCATGCATGTGTCGCCGCCAGTTATCAACACTAGCAATGACCTCTGGCAACCCTTCCTAACCCTTTCCCCATCATGTCCGACCATTCCCCGGTCTGTACGACGACATGCACCCTGGCCCATGCTGAAAACACGGTCGTCGCTTGCATGCATGTTTGCAGCGACTAGCGCCACCACTGACCAGTTGTACTCCACCTCCGGCCATACAGTCTACCCCCTAGCTGACCTCGACCATCCCTAGCCCTCTCCCCAGGCCCTAGCCAACCTCACAGTTTTTATGCGTCACCTTAGCTGACCACAACTCACAGCCACAGCCTCTGGCGACTGGCCATCACCACCGACCAGTGGTGCTCCAACCACGTCAAGTTACCTTCCCCTTCTTAGTGTAGCTTTGGGATGGCAGTTACAGCTACATCTCCCTCCATACGGCACTGGCAAAGACAGCCATCGCCGCTGTCACCGAGTAATCATCAACCTAGATATAAAGATTTTATTTTTATTTTATTTTATATATGATTGACCATCATCAGCATGTACATCATTTTAGTAATATTCATAGATTTGATTGTGTACTAATTTTAGGGTTTTGAAATTATGTTGTTGTAATTATGAGAAATAATTGATTACTTAATTAAAAATATGTGCATATCTATACTGATGTTAGTTAAGGTTGGATAACTGAACTTGTAAATTACACATCTAGTTCTAATAATTAAATTTTTATGATTGAGTATTAGTTAGATTATTAAGAAGGATTATGATCTTTAGTTTGTTAGTTGATAGTGACAAAGTTGTGATGTTGATGACATGATCACCTAGGAATATAGATTTATATGACACGATTGTTACGATTTGTTGGATTGATCAGGATATGCATGCTTACCCTAATGTTGTTTAATTAACATATCATGACATTCATGCATCATATGGGAGTACATGGGCATTAGAATTTAGTATTGTTTGTGTAGGTTTGGTGTAGGAGCTCACCATATAGGCGCGATACCCCATTGGGAGCTTCTACTATGTAACGACCCGCTTTTTTCATGATATTGTGGGCCTAACTGGCTAGGTGTTACTCAAAAGTAAAGTAATTATGTCAAACATTTTTTATAAATAATAACATATATAAAGATCCCACAGTCTTGGACCATTTCCCAGCAGCCACACTTATTTCTCAATTAAATAAAAAAAGAGTCCCCATATTTATTTTGCTCCATACTCTGGATGTCAATCACCTAATCTCGTATCTGCACACCTGCGGAGGCAAATCCGCGTTAGTGATTACAACACTAAGTAGTATAATAGATAAAACAAAACATGTACATTCCACTATTTCCTTATGTTTATTTTAATATGCGGTGGAGCGATTCCGCTATACTCCAAAACAATGTGGAGGAGGTATCCGCTGTGATTCGCACACCCCGGCCGTAGCCTTTTTGTGGGGAGGCTACCACTACCGTCTCCAGTGCCAGTGCCTAGCACACCCCGGTCGTAGCCTTTTTGTGGGGTAGCTATCACTGCACTCGGGTGATTGCTATGTCCTGTTTGTGGGGAAGCTCTTACTACCAATTCTAGTGTCAGTGCCTCGCACACGCCGGCCGTAGCCTTTTTATGGGGAGGCTATCATTGCACTCCAGTGCCAATGCCATGCACACCCCGGCCATAGCCTTTTTGTGGGGTGGCTATCACTGCACTCAGGTGATTT